>JBBPLW010000035.1:0-54273 GCA_038089995.1 Tylopilus balloui | reverse complement strand
CCAGCCCATTTCTGACGCGAATTTCACCGTCTTTGCGTCGGTGGTGGCTAAGACAGTCCGCATCCACGCACTCTTATTCTGCAGTCATGCTGCGACCTAGAACGCTATTCAACATCTTGAAATTTTTGATACCCATCGCGCTTCTCGCGCTCTGGTGGGTATGGCACACATTCGACCCCCATCTTCACGTCGACCTTGTCTTTTATGACCGTAACTGGGTTGCCAACGAAATACACCCCATCACGCCGCTCTCGGGTTGCTTCAGCCCGGACCGGGTCAGTCCGTCGTACAATGTCACCGAGGAGCTGTATGGTAAGAAGAGGTTCGAAGTCCAGGCTGGCATCCCCATGCGAATGGGCATGGACTGCTATGCCTTTGCCGGTACTGTTGTTCTACCAGAGCACGGCACCCGTGGAGACGCCTCAATACCACCCGACAGTCGCAACCAGTACCACACCTACTGGCGCACAGATCTCGTCCCGCTCGGGGAGCGCCAAGAGTTCATGCTCAAATCCTTTTTTGCTACTCAAAATCTGGCCCGCTCCCGCCTCGTCCTCTGGTCGAACGGTGACCTGAGCGAGAACCCGATCGTGCACAAATACCTCCAACGCTATCCAGAGTCTTTTTCCCTCAACGTCGTCGATATTCCCGCCCTTGCCAAGGGTACGGCTATGGAAGCGAGCAAGCTTCTTCGGCTGAACGACAAGAAAGCATGGGTCGATGGTGACCTCGTCCGTCTCCTCGTCATCTGGCACTACGGCGGCATGTGGATCGACATGGATATGCTTGTCACACGCGACCTCGAACCCCTTCTCGAGCACGAATTTGTCACGCAGTGGGATTGCTGGGGTAACGTCTCTCTCCTCCTTGCTTCCCTTCCACATCGGCTGACGTCCAGGTGGTCTTCACCTCTCTCCCACGCACACGCACCACGCTGCGCTCGCTCCCTCTGAAATAAACTCAGGCAAAACGTATCAAGCGCTCAACGGCGCGCTCATGCACTTCAAACGACGCTCGCCCTATCTCTGCGAGGCATTCCACCTCATGGCCACCTCCACCCCCCCACGCTCGCCCTCGACTGACTGGGGCGCGATCCTCTACCTCCGTCTCTGGCGCCGCCTCCTGGCTGCGTCGATACCGCCCTTCAAGATCCTCCCGTTCTGCTTCAGCGACCCCCTCGCGTGCCGGCTCGACAACAGCGTCCCCGACCCGTTCAAGCCCGACCGCGCGGACGGGCAATGGGCAGGCGGGTACGGTCTCGAGGAAGGCGGTGGGCTCGACATTGCGCTGCACAAGGTCTTTGCTGTGCATTTGCATAATCGGTGGGACAAGCCATTTCCGAAGGGCGGGTGGGTGGAGCGGTTGCTGCTCCGCCGGTATGACGAGGCGTTGGCACGACGCGCGCCGTCGTCCCGGCAGACGCCGTAGGGAGATGACGGACGATCTGGGAGAGGGGGGGGGATGCTTTGTTGTGAGTCGGTCTACACACTTTCGACCGTGTCTGCGCCGGGGTGTTATTGCATCCGGGCTGAACTTTTCCTCTTCGCAGATCGCTTGTTCGGTGTCTACGGCTCGTTGTCTGTCGAGTCGATTCGTTCATCCATCATGTGATTCCATCTGTCATTTGCTTTCTTTCTTGATGCTACAAATATGTTACACATCGACCTATAGAACAGACGCACCTTCACAACGTGGGGTGGGAGGCTGGACTAGACTCGAGATGACAGGAAAAAGGGCGGGACACTTCAGGTGCATGGTGCACTTTTCGTTTTGCAACTTCTATATAGTATCTCGTGCGTCGTCGACGATTATACGCTATTTGACAAAAAGAGACGAAACGACAGAGACAAGTACATGAATATCTACATGCAAGATTATCATTGGGCGACGACGACAATTCCGGGTCACAAAACGAACATTGCACAAATTGGGTGTGGTTTCATTCTTGCTAGGGGGCTCCGTGCATGAATGGTCTCGTGCATAGAGCGGAGTGTGATGGCGAATAAAAAAACGAACGAAAAAAAGGGCGAAACCGTTTCCTCCACCCGCATCACCGGATCAAAAAGCTGTGTGCGACAGCGAACGCACACACCACGGCGCATGCCAGGAACCCGAGCGAGTATCCGGACGGACCATCCTGAGTGCTCACTGCCCAGAGCTGTCAACGATGACATCAGCCATCCGAGTAAGAACGAGCACAACAGCGACAGAGAACGGAAGAGACTCACGTAGCCCCCAAGAATTGGCCCGAGACAGCGTGCGAGGCTAACGATACTCTGTGCAGCGCCGTTGGCAAACCCAACCGCCGCTGGCGGCGTCACTATCGAAGGGAAATTCAGTCTCAGCACATCGATTGGGCAAACATACGGGAGGGGACGTACTGTAGTTCAGCAGGATAGCCACGGCCGTGTACGCAAACGTGTTGCCACAGTATCGAACGGCACTGTGCATTTTAGTCAGTCTGGAAATGACACAGGATCGATTGGGATAAACGTGCTTACGTGCTTACAGTGAGAACTGAGGGAGACAAGAGAAATACAGTCATACTCGGGATGCTGGAACGACTTAGGTGCGGACTTACCAGCCATGAGGAAAACGTTGCCATTGTCGGTTGCACTTGCAAAGACTCGGTATAGAATGACTGTAAGGTAAGCAGGGATGAACAAGAACGATCCGAGACGGAACATTGCCATGTGCGAAAAGCGTCCACGGGGAGGGCTAACAACAGCGTTAGAAACGTTGCAACTCACGAGAAAGATGCGTGTACGTGCCCAATATTTCTGACGGGTGGAATTAGCACCAGAGTATGAAAAGGGTGAGCCAGGCATATTACTCACGGATACAGGTGGAATTGATAAACGATCTGGAACAGGCACATGAGAGCGACTACCAAAGGC
This sequence comes from Tylopilus balloui, assembly GCA_038089995.1. NCBI lineage: Eukaryota > Fungi > Basidiomycota > Agaricomycetes > Boletales > Boletaceae > Tylopilus > Tylopilus balloui. The sequence continues at coordinate 51,376 of JBBPLW010000035.1, read as the reverse complement.
GATTTCAGCGACACTTGAGGTCAAGACGCCAACAGTACGCACTCAATTGCGAAAAATGTCCCGGGCTGAGGTTCAACCCTCCGGATCCATAATCACTATCGTTCTCGTCAGTTGCATCGCCAACCCAAATACTAAGACTCCACTGACGTGACAAGATAAGACAAGAATACTTGATCATGCGTCGTGCTGTGTAGCGCTAGCAACCCATACTGGAAGATGACTAAGATAGGAAGCTGTGATGACAGGGAGGGGGGTTTTTCCGCCACTTCTTCCGCAGTGCCCGCCTCGGTCCCACTGATGGCGTGCACCGACCCGTGACGCTCGAGAATAGGCGTCAATGCATCCAAAGGCTCTGTTTCGCGCAGCTGTGCATCGAGGACAGCAGGCGGCGTCCGCACACCTGGGTGGGCAAAAATGCTCGGGCCGGTTGCAGATGACCGGCGAGAGAGACGACCACCGCTGGGCATGGGTGAACCCCACGTAGACGTCCGCGAGATGGGAAGACCTCGGCCGGATGCGAACCGGGTAATCGACGAACGCGGACGCGGCTGAGACAAGATCGTCACACTGTCAATGCTCCGCGAAGGCTGCCTCCCGCGAACTGTTCCGAAAGCGTCCTGCCCATCAGCACCCTCTTCAGCACCCAACCGCGCCTGTTCCTCGTCCGTTGGCATGTTGGCGTCCAAATCGTACTGCTCTTCGTTGTCGACATTCATCGCAGCGGCGACCCACAGATCCGCGATGTTTGTAACCGCATTTTCATTCGCCATGAGTAATCGTTGGGCGAAGTTGAGTTCCGAGCCCTCATACGACGACGGGTGACCATCAAAGTAGGTGCTCCGCCCACTTCTCAGCGTACTCGCCATACTCCTTCGCGGCCGAATCGTGCTCGCTAGGCGATGCCGCTGATTGTTACCGTAACCATAAGCGGACCCATTCGCTCGGCTCAATCGTCGTCTGTCTGGGGACGTAGATGACATCATTGGGACGGATGGCGAGGTGGAGATCTCAGCGGGATGTATGGGTGGCGAGCTTGATCGGGTGTATACAGAGAATGAATGCGAAATTTTGCGCTTCAGGGCACCGAACAATCCTGTGGGCTGTTCACCTTCAGTGGGCTCGTTTACAACCTCCTCTTCTTCAGGTATTGGTGACGGCTGATTTCCAGGTTTCTCCGGGGGGAGACGAATCGCACCTTCCCTTGCACCACCATCTCGACCAAGGAAAAGTGACAGCAACGAACCTATGTGGGGGTGAGCATGGGAAGTAAGGTGAAGTACAGAAGTATGATGGTCGCACCGATCAAGGTAATGCTACCAGCGATAGCACATGGCAAGAAATACGGATAATCAACGAAAAATGGGATATGACCAAATACTCCTGGCCACTTTTCTGCAGGTCGTTCGACTGAATGCATGCTTGAGCAGTTGCAACAATGATCGACTACGAGATGACGCACATACTCCCCCAACAATGGCACCTGCGACGCCCCCTAAGCCCCAACAGAAGCTGGTAATAAAAATACCGTTAGTGGCCGCCGTTCGAGGTACACATCAGAGAAATAGTTACCCCATGATGGCGTATGCTCTACCTTCGTTGGTGGCATCGGTCACGAGAGCAACGCATCCGCGAGCCACCCCAACTGCACCCGCAAAGATACCTTGCAGCAAACGAACAACGATAGCTTGGCGGAAGGATGTGCAAGTGCCGAAAATAGAAACAGTGACTGCGCTCCCAAACAAAGAAAGAAACAATACAGTCCGATTACCATGCTTATTAGCCACGGTAGCCTACATGGTAACTGAGTAAGCCATGGAGAAGCACATTGCAAATGGGCGGCACACACCCATAATAGAGAGGTAAGGAACTGAGTCAGGAAAAATGCAGCCACTAGACGACGGGGTAAGTGCATGTCCACAAATGAATGTTCTGCTGGCCGACCTAGAATGCCGGTATAAAAGGCAATTTCTGATTCTTCTCGAAACTCATTAAATCCTGGGACCGCCAAACGCATTAAAGGCGTCACACGATATCATACCGGATGCGGACATACCTTTGACCATGAAGAGCAAGAAGGGCGTCGATACGTTTGCAGACAGAAACTCCCCAAGCATGGTCTACGCGATGCTCAGCACTGTGGCGGACAGCGCGAAAATGGTATGCTCACGATGGACAATACAATCATGGACAACACCGGCAGGGGTGTCGCGTCGGGCTCCCTGACATGCAGTGGGCTGGGGATAGGCGGTCGCTCCGACGTTGGGGACTTGACACCTGGGTCCTCGTCTTGACTCGTCAAAATGGACAAGATATTCGGTCGTATCCAGGAGGCGCGCCGCGGTGACCTGCGCGGGTCATGGACGTCCGCGATCTCTCCGCCTTGCTGTATTCCCAGGGCGTTAGGGACACCAAACGAGCGTCTTGACGATGACGACATGTGTAGCTGACGTTGGCCTGCCTGAGGCAGCCGTGCGGGCGTGCGAGAGCCAATCTTTGGAGCCATCCAGGTAGTAGTTATAAGGATATGTCCGGTGATGCCATTTGGCGCTACTGCCACTGCGGTTAGTACGCGCTTATGTAATCACACAAATGAAGACGGCATCGAGGTCGAGCCGCCCGTCCATTCGCAGAAATGCCTATCGGTCGGTAGTCAACGTATATCGACCTTCTGACGCGCGCAGAGGAGAATCTGACGGAGAATTCAGGACTGACCGGGAACTGTGCCGGACTAACGATAGCTGGATCACAAAAAGTGTCAACTGCGGCGCGATTTTTGAGGTCGCTTTGTCCTCATTTTAGGGGTCTCGTGGTTCCCGGAAAATTTATAGGCAAACTGATAAGATTATGGTGCCTAGAACCCAGGGACACAAAGGGATGCATCGTGAACTTTCCCGTTGGATCAGACCAGATCACTCGAGCGATAACGAAAGTTGATCCCTCGATTTCCAAACCAGACGCATCTAAAGGGAAGTACATGCAAGTTAGATGCATTCGAACCGTTCTCCTTGTGGAGTAACCCGTCAACTACCGCTGATGACTCACACGCGTAACGGAGAGTAGACCATCCCTGATTTCCTAGGCTGAACGGATCCGATGATCCGTGTGACCATAGCAAATCAGCTCCTGAGCCTACCCATGGTTGACTTGCCTATGTAGTCTGGTGACCAGGTATCAATGATGCAGTGTCGATCACGATCGATGACCGCCGACGGGTTGATCATGCGAGAGCTCAGTTCGGGTGTTTGGATAACGCCACGTCCCATCGGCTAGTAGGTCCTGCTGAGCTCGTGAACTGCGACTGCATGAGGAATCGAGCACGCCTAGCGTCGACATAGACCACGGCGTTACAGGTTCCGACCGCCGTACTTAAAGCAAACGGACTTTGTCTACAGGTGTGCAATCGTTACCCCCCTTCCCTAACGCAATGTATGATTGGACGACTACAGGTGCTCTAGCCCTCGGAAGTGTCGTCGTTCTATATGGCGTGCGACGAGCCCTCCGGGGACGAAATTCTTTTCCGCTTCCTCCTGGACCTCCCGGTTTGCCATGGGTCGGGAACGTTCTCGGAGTTAACCCAAATGCGCCATGGCTAACGTATGCCGAATGGGCAAGAACGTACGGTATGTTACAACGTGCTCCATCCCATGTTCTCTGCTCAACGTGATATCGATACAGGCGATCTAGTCTATTCTCGATTGTTGGGAAAAGACATGATCATCATCAATTCGGAAAAGGTCGGCAAGGATCTGCTCGAGAACAGGTCCATGAATTATTCGGACCGTCCATACCTCATCACCAACGAAATGTCGGGACTTGGTTTTTCTTACCATGCTGTCAATCTCATTCCACTCCTTCTAGATCTGGGCTGGGATTCAATTCAGTGTTTCTGCCATATGGTGATCGCTGGCGACTTCACCGACGCTTTTTACATCAAACATTTAGGTCCGAGGCGATACACAGATTTCTACCATACCAACACCGTAGAGCATGTTATCTCCTCCGGCAGCTGATCGATACCCCAGAACAACTCGATGGTCATGTGTTTGAGTGAGTGGTACTAGAGTGAATGCAATACTAGTTCCCAACTCAACTCCATGAAGATACACGGCGGCTGTCGTCATGAACAGCACGTACGACTATGATCCTACGTCCCGGAAGGACGAACTCGTGGACATGGTGGCGAACGTACTGGACATCCTTGCACCTGCGCTGCGACCCGACATTGCCGTTATTGTTGGCGCCTTTCCCTGGTGTGGGTCGATTGTCTGTTTCATGCTTGACCTCGAGATGAATCTGTTTACAGTGCTCTATCTCCCGTCATGGTTTCCCGGCATGTCATTCAAGAGAGACATGGCAATAGCAGACGCGTATTCAAAGCAATATCTCGAACGGCCATTTGAATATTCTCTTGGAAATTTGGTAAGCTTCATCTAGACGACTCGGATCATGCGCACGTTAAATAGTTGCATGTACCAGCCGAGCGTCTCGCCGTCGATGGTACACGATGTGCTGCGAAACATGGAAGAAAAGGGAGTTTCTCTCGATGAATCGAGTTTAACGGCACTGAAGGGGGCGTCTGGAACTGCATTTTTGGGTGCGTGTTCAGCTGCCTCGTGAGATCGTTTACTGACAGATGCATGCTATTCGATCTTCAGCTGCATCAGAAACCGTACGTGAGCGATTATGTTAATTATCGCAGCTAACGATATAGAGCCAGTCCAACTCGGTCTTGATGACGTGCTTCCTCATGATGGTACTGCACCCGGAAATTCAAGAGAAAGCGCAAGCACAGATCGATGCTGTAGTGGGCAAGGACAGATTACCGACAATGGATGATCGACCTTCTTTGCCTTTTATAGACGCCATTTTTTGGGAAACGCTCAGATACAGTCCCGTCCTTCCTCTATGTGAGTAATACCCTATGGCCATCTCTTAATTCCAATCCTCTTGAATCATATAGCGGTTCCCCATGCTGTTGTGGACGATGACGTGTATGACGGATTCTATATTCCAAAAGGTGAATAGCTCGTCGCATCGTAGACTGACCGAGTGGCTGATGATACGTTATTTCAGGTGCCATCGTCATAGCAAACCTCTGGTCAGTGTGTTGTACATCCCTCCAAGACGATTATTGTTGATCCGCGCTAGGTCGATGGCACATGACGAATCCAAGTACCCCGACCCTCACGCTTTTATACCCGAGCGATTCTTGAACGACGACGGTTCGCTGAAACCTAATGATACTGAACACATCGCGTTCGGATTCGGTCGACGCATATGCGTGGGAAGACACTTTGCAGACTCGTCCGTGTGGACAGTCATAGCCAAGGTGTTGGCCGTATTCAAGATATTGAAACCCTTGGACGAGAACGGGATGGAGATCCCCGTGGAACCGAGATTCTCAAACGGGATTGCAGTGTGAGTGAGACACGACGACAGACACCGACAACCTCGATGTCGGACGGGATAGCTGATTTTTTGGTTCCTTTCTGCACAGACATCCACTTCCGTTCAAGTGCAGGATCGTGCCTAGGTTTCCTGGTATGAACGCGGAGCAGTTGGACCAGCTGATTGCTGCGAGCACTCCTTGATGCGATGTTCTTTAGTGGCTCGGATTCATTGCCGTGTGTACACTTATGACACGTACGCCACCCTCGTCCCTTACCGATACTGTTTATACGTTTTTTTTCTTTTCATTGCTGACGTTGGGCAGGGCTTACTCTCCTATTATGAAGCTGCATTCTATGTTGGGGTATAATGTAGCATGTATTGACATGTCCAGTAACTCGAGTACGTATCGTATATACCCAGCAAGGTTTGGTCGTACCATGACGGGTATTTATATTTTGTCCACGCAACGAGATGAGCGATTGGCGTGGAGAATGGGGCGTTCTGGAGAGACGTTACTCGGCATGCAAGATCTGGATAGTGTCGTGCTGTTCTTTTCGTCGTGGCAAGGACGGGTTGAAATATTATCTTCAAGCAGGATCCCTGCGACAAGCAATAACTTGTGTTTCCGGTAAGACAAGCGGACGTTTAGAGGCCCGTCGGAGGGTGGATTTGATGATGCGCACCAGTTAGTCTGGTAGAGTCCGACCGACTGGGTCTGTCGCAGTTCACGTGCTCAGTGGCGGTGCCGAACAACAACTGCATGAAGAGCCTTGTCCTCCGAACAAGGTGGAATAGCTCGAGACGTCTACGTTGCGCATTACGCCCCGGCTAGTCGCTGCTGCTCAAGGTAGCACTGGCGAAATCCAGTGACAACATGGTGCAAAGCGTGAATCGTTTGCACACGTTCCCCGCTAGTATCACACTGGTCCCACCCTCGGGTATGCGCCTCCCGCAGGCGCACGCTGTCCCATGTCTCCCCTCCATGCGGGCATGTCCAACATGGCCGCGGCCAACCTTGGGCTAGTCATTCCTGCCTACACGATGCTCACCGTCATTGGGCATCGCGTAACGAAACAACTACGTTCGTTCGTTCCCCTTTTTTCGTCACTCGACCGTTTTGGACGTGGCGCAGCCGTTCCCAGAACAGGATTGTGAGCCTCAGGTGTGCCCACACAATTTCTACGCTTGCCTACAGCAGGAACGGTCGTCAGCGCTACAAGTTACGATATCCAGATTATCTCCGCCGATGGTTTTCGTCGACGTGTTTCACTGGTTTGTGCTGATCTTTCTTGGTAAACATGCTGGTGCAAGTGGAGCAGACCTCAGGCTTGCCTCGAGGCAGTCGATCGAGGTCTTGTACAGGTAAGTGCTTGACTGATTCATAGGCGCTTTCCTGACGCTCCGGCTTCATTTGTAGAAGTGGGTAAGCCCTCTGGGGTAGGTGTGCCCAACGTTTCCACCCAAGCGTATGCAAATGTTGGCTTGGGAAACATGACTCCGGCCTCTGAGCCTCGCTTATAGTCGAGTTATGACGTGGCAGGGACTTGGCTCAATATTGTTTCCAGAACCGAAGGCGAAGTTCTGCTCAAGTCTTGTCGTCAGTGTGGTCACGATTGCCCCGGTGGTGCGCGTTTCATTCGGAAAAAAGTTCAAACGCCAAACGGAGGTACGACATCCGGATCTTTTTCACGGCAATGCCGTCCACGTGCCGCATGTCACCGCACACTGATGCTGGCGCGGCTTTAAGCCACCACGCAGACCAGGTAATATTATGCTACTGTCCTCTATCAGCTACCCGTAGCAACCGTTTCAGCGATGCGACTTTAACGCAGGGCCAACCTCGGTAACGTTCGTCGAGGTGTCGCGGGTACGTCCATCTTTGGATCTTGTGACCTCTCACTACTATGTTACCTGCAGATGCTAATAATAATGATCATCGCCCCTGTTTTAAAGCGCAAATTTTTAATTCTGGTGATGCGGTACTTCTTTTCCCGTATCTTGTAATTGATCGTTATCATAAGCCTTGGGTTCTGTGTTGTCATCACGGGGAGTGTAATCCGTTGCAACACAGGATGGAGTCGCGCGCCCGTACAACGGCGGAAATTCCGCGGTCCTTACGACTGCCCTTTACGAGACATGCGCCCTGCACCACTGCCATTTCATTCATTGTCGTGTTCTTGCTGAAGTGATGTCACGATGTGAGCTGCGTTTATATCTCAATAATCGGATTTAGGTATCCGTCTCCCGAGGAATCGAGGTTTATGTGCTACTCGACCAACTACTATTCACCGTGGCTATGTCATGCTGGGCATGTTTAAAATGGTCGGTTCTTGTCGGGATAGTGATATCCTTTTATCGTCTTCTCAGCTGACCAGTCCCCAATGCGATGTTGATCACCTGCCGTCTAGTTTTAAAGCTAACCAGTCGTCGTTCATAAATATAAGCCGCCCATCGACATCTGGTATGGTATCTCATTTCCTCGTCGTTCATTTTCCCCTTGATCCAAACACACGCTGTCGCTCCTTTAGGGTTTAGTCTGTCGTTACAAGATGTCTCCGGTATCTTCCACTTCCCAATTACCCACAACTATACAACTTCCTGATCTCGTCTCGCATTGCACATTCGATCTCCACGTTGATAGAAACCACAAGCTCGTCTCCGTCGAGTCGAAGAAATGGCTTTTCAACGGTGACCCCGACCTCGATGAAGCTGCTCGTCGTGCCTTTCACGGCCTCAAGGCTGGGAAACTCGCCGCAATGTGCTACGCCAACGCCGGTTACCCCCAACTCCGCGTCTGCACCGATTTCCTTAACTGGCTTTTTCATCTGGACAACCTCTCCGACGACATGGACGATCGTGGCATAGACAATGTCGCCAACGTAGTCATGAACTCCATTCATCATCCATACACGTACCATTCACCAGCGCGCCTGAATCGGATGACGAAAGAGTTCGTATTTTCCCTCCACCATGTTCTTTTGTTCAACACATATTTTAGTTTTTGCAAGCGAATTGTACAAACGGCTGCTCCCGGCACTTGTCGGCGATTCCAAGAGACGATGGAGCTCTTCTTCCAAGCGATCCAGCAACAGGCTTTGGATCGCGCCAACGACACCATTCCTGATCTCGAGTCGTATATAGCCCTCCGGCGGGACACGAGCGGCTGCAAATCGAGCTGGGTACTCATCGAATACGCACATCACCTCAACATTCCCGATGACGTCATGGAACACCCCGTCGTCTGTAGCCTTGGCGAAGCCGCAAACGATCTCGTCACGTGGTCCAACGTATGTCCACTCCAGCTGTACTGCAGCCAGCTCCCACTTCTAACGGTCTTTTTCGTTGTGCTCGCGCGATCCGCCAGGACATTTTTTCGTACGACGTCGAGCAATCGAAGGGGCATACACACAACATGATCGACGTCATCATGCACGAACAAGGGCTTGACCTGCAAGGCGCCGTCAATGTCGTCGGCGACTACTGCAAAAGCGCCATTGACCGGTTCGTAAAAGAGAGGGATAACCTACCCTCGTGGGGGTCAGCTGTCGACGCGGACATCCGTGTGTACGTCGACGGACTCGCAGATTGGATCGTGGGCAGCTTGCACTGGTCGTTTGAGACGGAGAGGTACTTTGGCAAGGTCGGGAAGCAGGTCAAGGCAACGCGCGTCGTCGCCCTGCGGCCCAAGGCTTTCCCAGCACCGGTTTGCGTGGCATAGCGGGCCCAATGTTGATCGTTTAGGTGGTGAGTCTGAGATGATCTGCCGTGGATGGCGTTCCGCTTGAACATGGGCAGGATATGCCCTTTTCTCGAGTCACTGCAGGTTAGGTGGCTCGAGACGTGATTGTACATGGACCAGGTTTTATACGCTCCTCATTGATGTTTGCCCGGACACCACCACATGCTCGCTCGTCGAGTTACTGTAGCATAGATTTAACCTCTGCTTGGTAGAGACCTGGACTCTGTTACGCTGTACGCACGATGGACCTCGACGTTTGCAGAACTGTCAACGTAGATAACGATACTATTTTTATTGAGTACTGATAAATGAACAATGTCGACGATAACAGAAAAATCGTGTAATGCATTGTGTCGCAGTGGTTCAAATGACTTACGGATTTGAAAAATGAATGATTTCGACGCCGTTAGTTGGCTAGCCTCCTGTCCGCGCGGGTCTTCGAGATTTCGCATACACGTTACGGAGTCAGTAGTTATGAAATGATGCTTGTGGACGTGAGAATCAGCATCCGATCATAGTAGTATTTGCGAGGTGACTAAAACTGAGATTTCGACGGAGTACTAGTGCGAGCCTGCAAATCGCACATGCCGACCAGGTCACCAGTCGGAATGATATCGTGTTTTCATCATGAATCCGCTGATGCATCTCCTTCGTGGTCAGTACAAACTGAATAAAGCTGAAACTGCCAATAGACTAGTGATTCGTCCAGTTGCCGCTGAATATTTGATATTTTGCGGTCCATCAAGACTTTTCGTCTCCTGTCTGATGTCGGGAGAGCGAGGTCGACTTGAATGCGGCGGGACCTTGCTAAGCTTGTCACTTCAGATACGGTTTCGCTGCAGATGAGTTCAACGTGTAGTTGAAGAAATGCGTCCGGTAGTTTTGTTCATGAGATGATTCCGAGCGAAATGTTTGTATGGTGCATCAAGCGTGATCTCGGGAATCGAGTTCCTCAGGTGCAGCAGCCTGAGTTGGGGAAGTGGCCCCCATATCATGATGCTGCCGCCAAGAGGGCTGTTTTGGCTCACAGTTCCGCTCAACAAATACTTGAAGCATGGACTAATCACATTTATTCCACATCAAGGTGGCTTGTGGTCACGTTCCTTCGTGGTCCCACGTGACGTAGTCATCCTTTGATGCTGCATGAACCCATCTTGCTCTCCCACTCACGTCAACAGTTAAGCGAGACGAAAACCGCAGCCACCGGGCCCGTTGTATGTAGTCACGCAAAAACGATTCATATGAACCCGTTGATTGCGGATTTTGGTATCAACGGTCCCAACGGTGGCTGATGGACCTTCACCAACGAGTAGTGCCTGTTTCACAGGTACGTCGCCTCTCGTCCAAGTTTGTTGAGGTGGTGAGGGAGAGGGTGCTGCGGATCTCGATCCCCGAGCGACGAGTTGTGGCCACCTGGCCGGCTGAACTGCTCCCCGCACGCTAATAACAACCAGCTCGTACCGTGCGACCGCAAGGGAGCTATCAAGTGGTAACCCCGAACAACTTTGGCAGCGATTTGATTTCCTAGAGACTGTAGTCTCTCTGACACGTCGGCAAAGCGTCGCCTGACCCAAATCGAAATTTGCATGCCGCCCCGTTGTTTCGATTCGCGATTCTGATTTGATGTCTTCCACCTTTAAAACTGACGATCCAGCAGTTATGAGCTCACAGTCATAAAAATCTCTTCTCTCCTCTATCCGCTCTATCGCTTCTCTTAGGTTTACAAGATGTCGCCCGTGTCCCTCGCGTCCAAACCGGCATCCTTCACGATTCCTGATCTCCTTTCACATTGCGAGTTCGAGCCCCACACGAACAGGAATCACAGATTAGCTACCGTCGAGTCAGAAAAATGGATGTTCAATGGTGACCCAGACCTCGATGATGCTTCTCGTCGTGCCTTTCATGGCCTCAATGCCGGAAAATTCGCAGCGATGGCCTATAGCGGCGCAGGCTACCCCCAGCTCCGCATCTGCAGTGATTTCCTGAATTGGTTTTTCCATCTCGACAATCTTTCGGACGACATGGATGACCGGGGTATAGACAGTATCGCCAATGTTGTCATGAACTCCATTCATCACCCACACACGTACCGTTCGCCCGTGCGTCTGAATCGGATGACGAAAGAGTTCGTATTTCCCGTCTGTCATCATGCGTCGATAACTTGACTCACGGTTTTCAGTTTTTACAAGCGTATTGTGCAAACGGCCTCCCCAGGTGCTTGTCGTCGTTTGCAAGAGACCCTGGAGATCTTCTTCCAAGCGATCCAACAACAAGCCATCGATCGTGCCAATGGCACCATCCCTGATCTCGAGTCATACATCACCCTTCGTCGCGATACGAGCGGGTGCAAGACCACCTGGGCGCTTATCGAATACGCATACAATCTTGATATTCCGGATGAAGTCATGGACCATCCTATCATCCGTAGTCTTGGTGAAGCCGTGAACGATTTCGTTGCGTTGTCGAATGTAAGTCCACTTTGGATATACTACCTCCGATTTCCAATTCTAACGATCTTTTTGTTCGCTCGCACGAACACAATCCTCCAGGACATCTTTTCGTACGATGAGGAGCAGGCCAGAGGGCAGACACACAATATGATTGACGTCCTCATGCAGGAGCAAGGGCTTTGCTTGCAAGATGCTATTGACGTCGTCGGCGAATATTGCAAGCGCGCCATCGATCGGTTCATCTGTGACCGGGCTAACTTGCCCTCGTGGGGACCCTCCATCGACGCCCAAGTCCGCTTGTATGTCGGAGGACTCGCGGATTGGATCGTGGGCAGTTTGAATTGGTCGTTCGAGACTGAGAGATACTTTGGCAAGGCTGCAAAGCAGGTCAAGGCGACCCGCCTCGTCACGTTGCGACCCAGGACTGTCCAAGCGGCTGTCCGACCGGTGTAACGGTGCTAGTTCTACGTGGGGACCATTTATTTGATGGTAAGTGTATTCGGTTCTCTCGTAACCAATACACTGGCTGACCCATACTCGTCATCAACCCACAGTGAGTTTCTGAGTTGGCATGCTGGCATTTTCAACCACGGACTTTTTCTACGTGATTTCCTCTGGAGCTCGTATGTTCACAGCATTCATAAGTACTATGTTGTATGTAATGAAAGGAATGCGGTGCATAGTATAATCATGTAGCTAGCAGGGTCACCACTGGACCAGGTGGAATGTTCGCCCAGTCGTCAATATGTTTGCTGGAACTTGAAATACAGACGAACATCAAGTTTCGCCACTTTCCAAGTACAGCCTTCACATATCGGACAACATTTTCTCTCGACTTAAATTCTGCAAGAGGCGTCGTGATTGTTGCGGCCCGACGCTGCTTAATACTCGTCATCCTCAACAATGTCCCATTGCGTTGAGTTGGTCCATCTTCGTTCCAGCGCCTTGATATACTGCAAATTGCTCGTTCAACTGTCTTGACCCGCTCGGGATCGCAGCTCGCAGCTTTTTCACCGATCCCCACATAAGAAGAGACGTTTAGCGGAATGATTATTCTAGGGATATTGACTGATCTACCGTCCGAAAGAACTCCTCTCCCTCGACCGCGTCGACGGAATCAGTCATACGGACACGAGTGGATACCAACTACCTCGGTACCCATCAAACACACACGCCACTTGAATACATTCGTTTGGCCTAGGCGAAGCCACAGATGGCCTCGCCGCGCGGTTCAGTGTGAGTTCCACATGACCTGTTCCTGCTCACCCATTATCTCTTGCTGGGCCCGCGCTGAATCTATCTACTAGCGGTATTGAGGAATCCAAAGAGTAAGCGCATAACGCCAGCGCCACCACGCGCCAATAGTGCCAGCGATTCAAGGCTTGACTTCCAAGCTTCCGTGACCATTCCTTCTTTTGACTGTTCCGCACATTACCGGGCCAACTTACCCCCGTGAGCCAACCGAGCTCGGCGCGGAACATGTACAGGATTCCCACAGAATCGAATGATCGCTACAGGCCGAAGAGCCGACCACTACAAGATCGTAGCTGAGGGGGAAACTCGGCTTGACTCGTCTCGCTTCTCTATGTTCCCTATATGGCTAGATTTTGGCACAAAGTTCTGTCCAGAAGTCGCATCAGTGTTATCCGGGGCGGCACGTCGTTTCCGTTGAAAAGACGACATAGACACAGTATGTCAACCATCGTGCTCGTGCCAGTTTAGTAGTGCGCTCGTTGATATTCGATGTTGGGCATGCGCTCGTCCGGTAGAGGGACTGCGTGGAGGTGTGAGATCTTTTTTTTTTCGATAGGTGCGTGCTCAGCTCAGGACGTCGCGCGCTCTGTTTGCTCACGAGTTTCGACCCCAGAACTATCGGACGAGATCAAATTCTGAAGATGTCACGTTTACACCTCAAACGCGATCCGGTGCGATAACGGAAATGCCACACGTGCAGCCAGTGATCGATAAGTACAGTATGTTTGTGCAGATGATGTGAGCCGTTTTGTCGGCGCACGGCGTGCTCGAACCGACGTCACGGAACAAGTCACGATGCGAAGATTCAAACATACTCTACAACGACTTCGGTGGCGCGGGACCGTGTGGTATCCTAGATCGGTGGAACGAAAAGGTGTAGTGTTTCATATGTAGACGCCGCTTCGTATCACATTTTTCTAGAAAGCAACGAGATGCGGCAGCATCTGGAATCTGAATTCACCCACTGATAGAATGTGGTTTGTAGTTGGCTCACTTACCACAAGGGCTATTGTGACTACTATCGATAGCCTTGGAGTGGCGTGGAGTATGTCGCTTGCGACGGGTTGAAACTGCCTGCCTGTGCCCCGAAAAATGCGACGCTCGGAACGATCGCACTTCACTGGAAAACGTGTCTGATCCGAAAACGCTATTGAGGCACGACTTAGCCAGCTCTCTCCAGATGCGCAGGCGTGTTTCAAACTCTAAACGGCTCTGATCTGAATGCATGCTGCAGCGCTTTGAACCGTAAGTACGTTAGGCCGTAGAATTGTAGCTCTCCTGTTTATCTGACCGCAAAGTGCAAATCGTTGGACAGTCGCTGTCGTAGACATCGATTTACTCACTAACCCGATATGGATACACGGTAGTTCCCTGCCGATGCCAACGTGTCGCCACTGCATTGCTCGCTTGCAACTGCCGGCGGCGACAGACCATCGGGATGGATGGACAGGTGGAGGTAACTACGATCAGTGATTCACAAGTTGCGTATCCACTGATCCCCATAAGCGCGTGACGGTGCGAATGCCGATGGTCTACATGCGAGCAGCGGAACGGTCGTGGTTCGCATGATGTGCTCTACAAATTCGTAGGTCAGAACAGTGCTAATTTAACATCCGGTGGTATTGCTAACGCACTTCCCCTGTCGCCAGGCATCTCTAAATCGCTCACGCCAAGGCATTCCACCTTTAAAACGGACAGTCCCTACCCGCAATGATGAGTCTGCAGCCCGCTGGTCGCGCTGAACAGTTTCTTCAACATTCGCTCTCTCCTCTAATCCAAAGATACTGATTAGGAATTACCCTGCCATTACGAGATGTTCCCCGTTTCCCCCACGTCCAAATTGACAGCCATAACCATTCGAATTCCTGATTTCATCTCGCAATGCTCGTTTGACCTCCACACGGATAGGAATCACAGACTCGTCTCCTTCGAGTCGAAGCAATGGATATTGAATGGTGACCCCGACCTCGATGAAACTGCTTGTCGTCACTTTCATGGCCTCAAGGCTGGGAAACTCATCTCGATGTGCTATAGCAATGCAGGATACCCCCAGCTGCGCGTGTGCAGCGACTTTTCAAATTTCCTGTTCCATCTTGATAATCTCTCCGACGACATGGACGATCGAAGCATCGAAAATATTGCCGACGTGGTCATGAAATCCATTCATCATCCGCACACATACTGTGTGCCCGCGCGTCTAAACCGCATGACAAAAGAGTGAGTATCTTCTTCCACCATGATTGGTTCTCACTTGACTTCTTCCTGCCCTCGATTCTAGTTATTATAAGCGGATCATGCAAACGGCTGCTCCGGGTACATGTCGACGGTTTCAAGAGACTATGGACCTCTACTTTCGAGCGGTTCAACAACAAGCCCTCGATCGTGCAAATGGAGCCATCCCAGATCTCGAGTCGTATATTGCCCTCCGACGCGATACGAGTGGATGCAAACCTAGCCTAGTACTCATCGAATATGCATTCCACCTCAATATCCCCGATGACGTCATGGATCATCCTGTCATTTGCAGCCTTGGCGAAGCCACCAATGATTTCGTCTCATGGTCCAACGTAAGTCCTTTTTGCATCCGATCCAATCGCTCATGTCTTTATTATTTCTTGTCTCTCGCTACGATATGAATTTGTTAGGACATCTTTTCGTACGACGTCGAACAATCCAAAGGACAAACACACAACATGATCGACGTCGTCATGCACGAACAAGGACTTGACCTGCAAGGCGCCATCGACGTTGTCGGCAACTACTGCAAAAGTGCCGTCGATCGGTTCATCCGCGACCGGGCCAACCTGCCCTCGTGGGGCCCAGCAGTCGACGCGGATATCCGCGCGTATGTCAACGGGCTCGCCAACTGGATCGTTGGCAGCTTACATTGGTCGTTTGAGACGGAGCGGTATTTTGGCAAGGCGGGGAGGCAGGTCAAGGCAACGCGTGTCGTCACGTTGCGGCCCAAGGCGTTGTGAGAATTCATTCCGTGCCACATGGTGCCACGTTGACCTGTTCATGACTCCTCGCTTGGACGGGTGAGTCGATTCGTCCATCCTTTATCGCCGCGGGCGACTGTTCTCGCTTGGCCACTAACGGGGACGTATCACGTCTTGTTTCCTCATCCAGGTTCGTTCGAGGCGCTTGCAGTATGTGTAATCGTGTTTACCCGCTCACCACATACGTTGGTCGCTCCTCCCGATCTCTCTCTCTCTCTCTCGTGTTACGTTTGACCGCTCAACCTTTCGCCTCTCTTCGCGGGTACTGTATATTCTTATCTTGGTTCTGGATCCCTTCACCTTTGTTTTCGGCGGATATGAGATGAGGTTCACGATTTGGTTACGCCCCGATGTCACGCGACTTTTTATACGCTTTCCTTTCCAATCCGCTCCTTACTTTGATCACCTTGGTTTGCAACGACATTACGTTCACGTATTTTCATTCTTTCAACGAAGACCGTTTATAGGCAGTTGCAAACAAAGCACCCGTAGCGCGGCTGACCTATTGCAAAAGCTATTTATCGTTTTTTTATGGTACCCTTGTATCACAAAACTGGATATACCTTCGACCTATGTAAAACATGTGCAAATGGAGATACCAATACTGTCGTGACGCCTTTGCGAGGTCGGTGTAAGAAGTGATATGCAGATGAGTTTTCTCTAGAACGAAAAAAGTCCAAATGAAGGTCATACAACGTATCAGTGCATTCAAAAATCCCTCAGTGTCTGCGATGCGCACACTCTGAAAAAGCAAATAAGGGTACAGGGAACTAAAGACGAGCAAAAAAGTCATACAAGGAACCGGTGCGCGAGACGCGTTTCGGTCCGTCAATCAGTATCTAGAACCACATTGACGTTGCGCCAATAAGCTGTCGTCGTCGTCGCCACCGCTGCCACAGCCACGGCTCTCGTCCGAGGGTTCCGATGAAAAAGAATTCCCATCCTTGTCATCGAACCGCACACCCCTCAAATTCCAGCGCTCCCGCCACCTTTGGATGAAGCGGGCATGCTCGACCACGCCCGCCAGGGTCCCCGTATTTCGGATCCGAATCTGTTTCAGCTTGGGCAGATTGGATTCCTCTATCTGACACATGAGGTCCTCGAGCGGTTTCATGATGTAAGCGGCGAATATCTGAATTGGTACGCCGACGAGGTCTTCGCTGATAGGAAAGATCCCGATGCGTTTGAGAGTGGGGTGGTAGAGGTTGTCGAGCTGTTGGTGTGGAAAAATGGTGACGAACGTTTCGAGGTTAGGGCATTTGGCAATGATTTCTGGCAGGAGCGGGGTATAAGCGACCGTCCTCACGATACGAATTTTGTGTCCGTGGGTTCGCAGAAAATCGGGACTAAACGGAGAAAATCCTTCGAGACGGTGTAGACAGGGGAGCTGATCCGGAGACTTAGAGAGCATGAGAAGGAGGATGTTAAGTGGGACATTTCCCAGAGATGCGTGAGAGAATGAAGGACTGTCTCCTAGAATCAGGGTCCTGAGATTAGGTAGGACGAGATGCTCCTGACGAGGCTTTTCGGGAGAAGATCCATATATGTTAGCTAGGGTGAGACTACGGAGACCGCGCAACTCCCGGAGGAGCTCCATCAAGTCGCTCCAACCCGGACTCTCGTTGCAGGTCCACTCGACCCTGCAGAGAGAGTGCGCACATGTCGTGAGAAGTGCTTCCATAACCTCGGTGGGCGTCTGCGTGGGTGGGAGGATAGTCTGCGCGTTGGATGTTAGCGACATGTAAAAGTTGCTGTTGACAAAGATCTCGAGGTTAGGAGTACACCTCAAGAGCCGGGCGAGATGTCTCGCGTCGTCTGAGTGTGGGTTGTGGAGCTGTACGTCGACGCGACGGGTCAAGGATCCGAGGGCACGAACGCCGTCTCTGGCCCTGCTTCGCTCGAGGCGATTGGCAAAGATGATCAGTTGTTTGGAGCATGTGAGATGAATGTGCTCGTGAATGAGCTCAAACACGATCGAGTACCAGTCTTTGCGGACCAGCAAGAGTGCCATTTGCGTGGACGGTGCCAAGGTCCAATAGACGTCGGCACCACGTGTCTCGGAGAAGGGGTCGAGTCGGTCAGAGAGAAGCACGCCCGGCACTCGGATGAGGAGGGAGAAAATGTTCCTCCAAACTTCGACGGGGAGCGATGGAAGTGTAGACATGACAAAAGTGTTTTAGTCTAGTGAAGCGGTGCATCAGTTTCGCCACAGGAGCCTCCGAGGACGTTGCGGGGTTACCAAATGTGAACCGAACAGCGGGACAACGAGGAAGCGAAGGTGGGATGGCTAACGATGCAGAAATCGAACGGCTGGAGCGAGCATTGAGACGAGGACGAAGACGAGGGAAACGGAGAGCAGGCCAGTTGCGATCAGGATTTTGGCAGAGGAGGTTAGTTCTGGACATACACTAACTTGACAACGCCATTTATAGTAAACCGTGTTTGGATCAGAAGGTTCTGCCAAACAACTTGCCGACCCTCGAATCGTCCTGGTTGCAGACGGGCTTGGCAAGACGGACCTGGCATGTCCAAGAGAAAGGCAGGCACTCCAGCCCTATCTACGACCAAAAAAAACAAGGTCCAGCACGGATCGCTTGACAACCTACCGTGGAAATCAGTTGCGAGGCCCATCGACACAGGTCTTGACGGCGACGACGGCATCCTCGAACTCGACGAGGTCGACAATGTCGAGGTCGTCTATGAGGAGAAGGATGGGGGTAAAGTCATCAGGTTCAATGTTCGCCCGCATCCTACGTACCCTCTTCCATTACGTCTAATATGTCCGAACCTACGGTAGGTCTTACAGGCTCCAGACTCCCTTGCGGTTCGTGAGCCTTCGGCTACGCGTGGCGGGCCTGCTGTTAGTCTGACAGAGGACCCTCGACCACCCACCATCGCGACATCATTCGACGGTCTGACTCTTTTTCGCTCTTGTGAACGTATATAACGCTCACGCCTGTCGAACAGCCGCACTCCTGCCCAAATGGCGCCCGTTCAACTTGCATCCTCACCTTCTCCAGGTGTTGCACAAAAAGTCGTTCACCAACCCGACTCCCATTCAGTCACGAACACTCCCACTTGCACTCTCCAACCGGGACGTCATTGGCGTAGCAGAAACGGTCTGTCTCGCGCCTACCATCGTCCATTCCCACTAAAGACGCTCGTTAGGGGTCAGGCAAGACGCTTGCGTACGGGCTACCCATCCTCCACCGCATACTCTTACAACCCAGGTGTCCCACCCAAAAACGTAATCTCCGAGCCCTGATCCTCGCGCCTACCCGCGAACTCGCTCTGCAAGTTTCAGACCATCTCAATGCCTTTTCCAGGGCCGTTGGTCCTGCACTCAAGGAAGAAGCTCGAGAGGCAGATCTATCCGAGATCCAGCGCAAGGGGTCTGATCATCGAGATGAACGCGCATTTCCCCTTGTGAGCGTCGGCGTTCTGGTCGGAGGAATGTCGACCCAAAAGCAACGGCGGGTCCTCGATCGCGGGATTGACGTGTTGATCGCTACTCCCGGAAGGTTATGGGACACCCTCGAAGAGGTCCGTTCTTGACTAGCCTTGGTATTGCGTTCGTGCAGAGACAAAGACCTAGCCTTTTTTCCCTTCTTTCTTTATTCGACCAGGACGAAGCTCTTGCTCAACAAGTCCGGAATCTTAACGTTCTGGTACTGGATGAGGCGGATCGCATGATCGAAGCCGGACACTTCGCCGAGATGGACAATATTCTCCGTTTGACCGTCCGTCAATCAAAGTGAGATGGCAACTGACTTGACACGGACCAGTGCCACTGACAATCTTGATCCAGAGACGACGAGATAGAACCGGGACCGGACCAGGGGAGCAACGCAGCTCCACCGCAGAGTATGCAAACATTTGTATTCTCTGCAACCCTGAGCAAGGACCTCCAGCGAAACCTCAAACGGCGGTCAAGACCCAAGCTGGGCAAAAAGGGTAACTCCAAACCGCCCAGCACTCTCGGTGAGTCGCCATTCTGGGGTCAATGTGAGGTACAGCACCCACAACCACGTAATCTGCGCAGATGAGTTGCTTCTACGACTCGACTTTCGGGACCCGGAACCAGAAGTCATTGACCTCAGCCCGGAAGGGGGCGTCGTTTCCACACTCCAAGAAAGTAAAATCGAGTGTCTAGCATCGGAAAAGGTAACTCCACAAACACGTGTTCCTCCTGATGTCCGTTCATTCACGCCGCCCACGTTGAACAAGGATGCGTATCTATACTATTTTCTGCTCCGATACCCTGGTCGCTCCCTCGTGTTCTTATCGGCAATTGACGGGATCAGGCGTCTCACGCCCCTGCTAGAGCTTCTCAATCTCAAAGCGTTTCCGTTACATTCGCAGCTGGAACAGCGCCAACGCCTCAAAAACCTCGATAGGTACCCCGTTGAACGTGTTATTTTTAGCCTGGGCTCAACTTGACTTGGCAGATTCAAGGCTACTCCCGATGCCATTCTCCTAGCGACTGATATCGCAGCACGGGGACTGGACATACCAGCCGTAGACCACGTCATACACTATCAAGTTCCGCGTTCCGCTGATGTCTTTATTCACCGGAATGGCCGGACAGCACGTGCGATGCGCGCAGGCTTCAGCTTGCTCATATGTTCCCCCGACGAGAGGAGAATAGTGAAAGCGTTACTTTCGAGTTTGGGACGTCGTAAGTGGAACTCGTCCCTTTCTCCGACGGAAGGCCATTCTACTAATGTTATCTTCAAGAGGATGCGGACATACCCGATATTACCATCGAGTTGACGCTACTCGACCGTCTCAAGGAGCGGATCCGCTTGGCGAGACAAATCGATACACACCAGCATCGAGTGAAGAAGCAGCATTACGAGCTGAGCTGGCTGAAAGAAGCGGCGGAAGCGATGGAGATAGAACTTGACTCGGACGTTGTGAGGTAAGGCATTTCCCGCCCGTGTCCTGATCGAGCGTTGACTGGCCATCATGCCGCACTAGTGCTTCCGAGGACCAAGGCAGACCGACCAAGCGGGAACGGAAGCGAGCAAACGCCGAGACTGCAGCGCTTAAAGCCGAGTTGCAGGAGCTGCTCTCTCGGCCATTGATCGCCAGAGGGGTTTCTACCCAGTACATCACCTCGGGAAGTAGACCGATCGCGGACGATATCATTGCGGGAAAAGGTGAGTCACCGCGACTTCTTTCGGATGATGGGAAAAAAAGGCGATAGCGGTCTTAACCCGAATTGTTATAGTGCATGAGACCATGCTGGGCTTGACGAAGACGGATGCTGGGAGTGATGCGGCCGGTGCGCGTCGGCTGAAGCGCTCAGTAGCCAAGCGAGAGCCAGATCCGGAGGAGTGGGGTGGGATAGGTTCCTGATTGAAGGTGTTTCTTATCGTCGACCCTGTTCGGTGTAGCCATTGGAGCTGTGTAGATTCAGTTGATACACGTTGCAACCCGAGCGTTTGATGAGTCGACTTGTTTCAGAACTCCGCTCGCCAACATTTATGAACTTTCTTTGCGGCCATCCTCCAGACCAAGCTGCGGGCTTTTTCTTTTCCTTCTCTCCTTTGCCCCAATGACTTCGCCTCCTCCTCCTCAAGTTAGAATGACTCTGACGGTATCGACCGTCGCCAACGCCTTCATCAAGTTCAAACGAGCCCAGCATAACGGACTCGATTTCGCGTCGGGCATACCAGTCACACACCCTTCCTTGTGCGGGGAAGGTCGCACGTGCCAACGAAGAGTACCGCTCCAACACGGAGACAGATATGTGTGCAAGGGTGCGGTCGACGTGACAAAGTTACTCCGGGGCTCGCGGGCGAGTCTGTTGGAAAAGGCGGTGATGCTGGGAGCGAACGTGCTCGTCGAGGAAAGGTGGGTTGTCGCGCTGTCCAGTCCTTTTTTTTTCCTTGCCAAGCTGTTTCTGCGCTGAATGTGCCGTGGGTGGCCGTTGTGTCGCAACTCTGGCGGGCTGGGGCGTGGGACGTCTTGGGAAGGGTGCACGGGCAAAAGCGTTGCGTACGAGACTGGTTGGCTGACCGGCATCTTTCCTCTTCTACAGCTGGGTTTGCCACATACGTATACCGAAAAACAAGCAGGACGGCAAATTTCGGGTGCAGGTCAGTCCCCCCTCCTAGTCCGAACGTGAATCATGGCTGACCTGGTTGTAAGATCCGATATTACGCATCTGCATCGCGGTCGCCCTTGCCAGATCCACAGAAGCCTGTCGCGTTGGACAAGGTGATGAACGTGCCCGGACTGATGACGATCGTTGGACGTGAAGAAATCGCTCATTGACGAGCTACCCTGCTCCTCTCTCTCCGTCGATCTCGCTCGCTCGTCAACATCAAAATATATATTATCTCCTTGGTCGCAGTCAAATTCGACCTCGTTCACTCTTGGACTCGCATCATGAACCCCACATTGCTATTTCATATGTCGTATCACGGCCGCTTACATTACATTATGTGTTAATGTTTCTAATGCCTCTCTTTCTTGTGCTCCGTGGCCCGAATAATTATTCCATTTCACGTTTGTACTCACCTAGATATGATGCATCATTTCGATCGATTTGGTTTGAGATGCAAGCTGATCGATCTTGGGTATAGTTGAGCGTTGAAGCTGAAGACTCGACGTTCCCCAAGGCGCTGGACATCTAGGAACACGTGGCATCTGCGTGCTGAGTCAGCATGGTTTCGTCGGCAAAGTCCGAAGCAAAATTGCAAGAGAGTCTTGTCCAGTTTTTACGGCTCTTCGTCGACTCCGTCTTTTTGCAGCTGCAGCAAAGGCTCAACTGGTCTCCGTCCGTTGTAATCTTGTAGACTTCCTCACGCACGCAAACGCACGTCCATTTATTACCCTTTTTTCATTGGTATGCCCTCAGAAAAACATTTTCTCGTACCGCTTCTCCTGACACCCGTCGACTCACCTCCAACCCTTAGCATTTCCATGTCCACTGCATCTACGATTCATCAGAACGTCGTTCCTTCCGAGGTTGGATGGCAGTTTGTTCCCCAATATTACACATATGTCAACAAACAGCCCAATCGTTTGCATTGCTTCTACACCAAAACCTCCACCTTCATTCATGGCACAGAGGGAGAGGAAGTCAAACCCTGTTTCGGCCAGCAGGTCTTTTTTGCCCTTCTTCTCACCTCTCTTGCGCTCATCTGCCATCCATTCAGGAAATCCACAACAAGATCACCTCCATCGGCTTTCAGGACTGCAAAGTCTACATTCACTCCGTAGACGCGCAGTCCTCCGCCAACGGCGGTATCATCATTCAGGTCATCGGCGAAATGTCCAACCATGGCGATCCGTGGAGAAAGTTCGTCCAGACTTTCTTCCTTGCAGAACAACCAAACGGCTACTTTGTTCTCAACGATATCTTCCGGTTCCTCAAGGAAGATACCGTCGAGGATGATGTCAGCGAAGCCGACCCTGTCCCCTCCATTCCTGTCCCGGAGCCCGCCCCTCTCGAGGAGCCAGCATTTGAGCCTGTCGCCGAGCCCGAGTCCCCCCCTCCGCCTCGTGAGCCTACCCCTCCTCCAGCCCCGGTTCCGGAGGAGGAACCTACGACTGTTCAACCTGAATCCCCCACCCCTCCTCCGGCCGCCGAGACTAAAATCGTAGAACCGAATGGTTTCCACCACGAGGAACCTGAACTTGAGCCCACACCCGCACTAGTCGTTTCCTCGGAACCCGAGCCCGAGCCCGAGCCCGAAGCTTCACCCGAGCCAGCGCCTGCGCTCGCACTCCAACCTCCAGTTCCTCCCGCTACTTCCCCGACACCACCACCCGCGCCTGCGCAGCAAACATCTGCTCCCACGTCCACACCTGCAAAATCGACACCAAAGACATGGGCGAGCCTTGCTGCTGCGGACTCGAAGCGATGGGGGTCACAGGTCGCTACGGAGTCCAAAGGTTTGACGGAGGTGCCCGCTGCCTCGAATAGCCCCGCACCGACCAGCGGTAATCAGTCCCCGGTGCCTCACGGACCACCTCATCGTGGCGGACAACATGGGTCACGCGAACATCCTTCTATCGCCACTGTGCATGCTCTGACCACTCCACAATGTTTTGTCAAGGTATTGATCGACTAGTAATTCATTTCAAGCTGTGATTGACCGATCATGGTCATTTTCAGGGTGTCGTCGAGTCTGTCAGCCCAAATCAGCTTAGTCAGACCCTAGCCCAACGGTTTGGCCCAGTAAAAGATGTTGAGATCGTACGGTCAAAGGCATGCGCTTTTATCGAGTTCTTGTCGCTGGATGCTGCCAAGAAAGCGATCATCACATCTTTGCCGCAGAACCAGGGCGGCGAAGGTGGCGTGCGGATCGACGTTGGAGGCGAGGCCGGCCAAGTGCGTATTTTCATCGAGACTCGCAAGGAGCGTGGCGAGAGGCCCCAAAGCCGGCCTCGTGGTGGTCCCATGAATGGTGAAGCCCGTGGCGGATTCCGGGGTGGTCGTGGTGGACCTGGGCGGGGTCGTGGACTCGGAGCCCCACCCCCCGGTGGCAAGTAGACACGCCTCTTTTTTGGACGAATAGGGGACAATTTTGGTACGTGATGGGGATGTGGCGAGCGGGGGAGCAGAGCATATGCAGGGAAACGTGCCGTGGCCCCAGTATTGTTTGCTTCCTTATATCACCTTGCTCTGTCGTTGTCGTATTTTATATTCCTTCACGTCTGTTTTATGTTGTACATCTCTGCCCTCTCGTCTTTCGCTTGTAGCGTTTGACGTGGCATGTTTTGTCTTCGCATCTTGTGGACGTTTCCGTCGCGTGAGGAGTTAGAATACACTGAAGAATAAAACGGAGGCTCATTGCATCTCGTTCTCGTTCACTTTCGATTCTGGTTTCCGGTCATCGAACGTCTAGTTCGTGGCGAGGTCACCATCTTGTGGATACCACCCCATTCTCGGTAAAGGGTACAATATTTCGTGTGCAAAGTTCAAACCCCTGCCGACTTTTACACGAGGTCATGAAGATCCGACGCGTCCTGGAGCTCGAGCCCTAAATAACAACTCTGCCTCATACTCGTTGCCATCAAAAAAATTGCGATTTACAACACCCCCCTTGTCTAGCTTGCGCTTGCCCATTGATGCCGCCCAATCCAGTGACTACTGACAGAAAAGCCGGTTCGGAGCCATACGAAACGCGGTTTGATTTACCAGAACTCAGACTGACGCGACATGCAGGCGACGTATGCGTCCCATGATGGGTCCCGTTGTCACTGGCGCAGTTCGATGATTTGTGTTGGCGTTGCCGGGGTAAAGCTGATTTGCAGCCTCCAGTGTGGGGGGAAGAACCCGTCTATAACCGTGAGCAGATGTTTCGATTATTTTCTTTCCTCGCCGTTCAAAGGCAATCCAGGCACGTTTGACAGCGTCAGCTTTGTGTGATCGTCGGATCATCAGTTTTTGCTGGTGTGAGCGTGACAAGTCTATTGCAATACGTCTCCGATAGAAAAATTGCCAGTCCGGCACGAGCGGAGAGTGAATGCGGCGAGACCGCTAAGGCGGTGCCGAGGCCCGATAGCGTTCCCATCATTCAAACTCCGAATGTCTTCCCCTTTACTTCACGTACCTGTAACCAACCCTGGTAGCATGCAGGGCCATGTCGTGAGCGACACAGGGTCGTATTGTCGAATTTGCCACGGTCGAAGAAAAACCCGTACAGTCTGGTCGTTTTCTCGATCAACCACGACCATTGTTCTCCGAAAATGTACTCGGATCCGGATCCAATAGACATTTGGGGGATATGTGGCCGGAAGCAGTGCGCTTAACGCTTGTCAAAACGGTACACTTGTCATGCTTTCGCTGGACTGTCAGAGTGGCTGCTGTAACGTTATTATGCTTCCTGGCGTGGGTCTAAAATAAACGAGTTTGTGATATTTACAATCCCCTTCCCATCGTCCTTGTTCTCTCTTTCGGTTGCGTTTGGATTGCTCCGTGCGGGTTAGTATTGCCAGTGGATCCTCTTTCGAGAAACCCACTCAGGTGCGCAGTACACTTTTGGGTAGGACGGGAGATAGGCAACGAGACGAGGTTGACTTGGACCCAGACGAACACAAGTTCAAGAGCTCGCCATGAGCGAAACGGTTCTTGAATTTTCCGAGTTAAAGCAGCTCTGCGAGTACGTCGCAGGTGGGTAGCCCAGTCGTCCGTGTTTGTTGCTTATCTCTCACCGCCTTCAACCCCAGCTGCTTCTTGGGTGATCATGGTCTGGGAGGGAGTCATCACACTGGAGGACGAAGTCGAATTCATTTGGCCGTGCGTCCTCACGTCTTTTCATCCGCAACCGTGTAAAACGTGACTCCTGCTCTGCAACTAGCATCGCACCGTTTGCTCTTATCAAGTGGTTGTATTTTTTTGGTAAATATTTTGCGCTGGCCCTGCAGACGTAAATATTTCCATCTGCTTTATCATGAACAACGGCGCTGACGGTTCGACATGCAGTACTGTACTTGGATTCCAGGTGGGGTACCTCGCGAATCACTACATACCCGTTCATTACTGCCGGGTCTATCGTCTCCTCGAGATGGCAGCGAGCACGTTACTCATGCTGGCCTTTGATGCCGTCTTGCTTCTCCGAAGTGCGTACCATGTGGATCTGGTCGTGTTCCTTTCCTCTGACGACGTGATCCAGTCTATGCATTGTACGGATGGTGGACGTGGAGCAGCGCGTTCGGGACATTTGGCGTCGTGATAGAGATCGCGACGACGCTCGCATCCGCGATATCGACCATTCCCAGAACGTGGTACGACTCCAGTTGTGCGATGATCCGAGTTGAAAAGACGACCTTGATATACGTCGTCGGTACGTTCGCATCACAGGCCATCCTCTTATGGTTGGCGTATCGTAGACGGGAGAGCGCCATCCGAGCGAGGTCGTCGATCGCCTGCGTCACCATTCGTGACGGATTATTCGTGTTTATATGTATGGCAGGTAAGCGAACCCAACTCCTCTCTTAGACCCTTTGAACAAGCGGAACTAACTCGTCGCGCCCACTAGGTTTTCTTGTGGCAACATTCGTTTGGACACTCAACAATAGCCCTATAACTACTCTGATGATTTTGTACGCTTTGCTACGTGCCTTGTTCTCCGAGGGACGCTTTCTGATCCATCCACGACAGCTGGATCCCCGTGGTTACCTCCATTTCTGTACGTCTTGCCTCCCTCCCCTCCTCTTTGATCCCGCCCGTCGGGGGGGTTTTTTTTTCAAGTATTGACGTCGTTTTCTCCTCCACACAGACAACTCGCATCGTCTTGAACCTTCAACGCACGCGGTATGCTGAATCCAACCCACAATTCACCACCGACTTTTGGGGAATCTACGGAAGCGCGGACTCGTTCCTAATCTCGGACGAACCATTTCAACGGCGCGCTGGTTATTAGATGCATTCACCGTGGATCGTTCGTCATCTCCGCCTCAGTCTCTCTCCGATTTGTATCCGCTAGTGGATACTTTGTGAGGAGGGTGGAGTTGGATGGGCTCGCGTAGGCTAGACAACCCTTCGTTGTTGGTACTAGCACATGCTGCAACCCCCAGCGGGTTCGTGGAAGGAGGTTTTCGTGTGATTGACGCGTCGTCGAGGGGAGAGAGAGTATCCGATCTAGGAAGGTTCATTTCAGGGCGAAATATTTCGTGAATGCATTCGTTTTCTTTTGTAGACTAGCATAGCTCGTTGTTTCGATTAATGTGTACGTAGCATGGTGAGGAACAAGAGAATTCGCGGGCAAGGGTTTTCTAGCGTGTTGGATATAACGATTGGGGTAGATTGTGTGTGCTTAGGGATCGCGGGCTGAATGCAGTCCTTGGGAAGAGAACCCGACGACCGGGAGCGAGGGGCTTGCTACCATCACAGATCATATATGGACGTGGGTGAGTCGAAGTGATCGGGGAAGAGAGCGCCGATAGGGAGGAAATGCGGGCATGTGATGATGGATGGGGGTTGCCTCTTTCAAGGGGCGTTGGCCACTGGTGCTTCGCTTCGCGCTGAGATAGCCTGTGCTCCAGGCGCTGGAGAAAGGGGTAGCTGCTGGTCCCAGATCCCGGTCCCCGACGTGTGGGCACTTTCTGGATGGGTAAATCAACAGATTCAGACCTTGCCTCTCTGGGGATCCATGATAGCCATGAATGAGTGGTCATCGTCACAATGGATGCGCAGACGTTGCAAGGACGACGACCAGGTTCTTCGAGCTTACTCGCGGTCGATCTGGAGATGCGGCGGTATGGGAGCAAGTAAGGCACCGGGTGAACGCCACCGATCTGACGTCTGGGAGTACGGAAGCGGGGCGGATGATGAGACCCTTGATGCAGATGAGCCCGTCGGGGCATGCAAGACGTTTCAGGATGATAACCAAGAGACCAATCACTTGCATCGATGTTACGCCAGCCGACAGACTTCAAAGGTCGTACTTTGTATACTTTTGCCCATATCGGTGATGTCTTCGTCACTTCACTCTCCCTGCGTGCCATCGATGCCAGCGCGGCTGTCTTGGTTAGCAGTCTCCAACACGAGGTCCTCGAGCACTGCGAGTATCATTACCAAAGGGTACATTCAGGGCTGGACAGAAAGCTTTTTCAGGGATTGACCACGTCCAGATACACGTCGGTCTACCACGTTTGACGCATGATCCGTGGCCAGGCCGCGTGTGAGACCATCTGGGCTTCCTGTGGGTCATCGAATGCGAGCACAAGGGCATGAGACAGCGCTGGTGGGCAGAAAATGTATGATGATGAGGCCCTGTGACTGGGCGTCCAAAGACGTTGAAGCGCTGGAAAACTAGCCAACGCGTTGATCGGTTTGGTTCCCCAGTGCCTTGTCTTGGGATAGAATTGCCGTGTTCAGACGTTTTGAGGCTCTCTCATGACGAGCTTAGAATCTTGGCTTCGCCATGGAAACAATGCGACCTTTTGTGCTCATCGCCATGACGAACGCAATGCTCGGCCAGTGCAAGCTGTGGGTCTGCAAATAAAACTTTGGTTACGCGAAAGAAGATTAGCTGCGGAGATGGTCGTTTCTTCTCCCGAAAAAGGCAATCGCTGCTTGTCCTTGTTCCAGGACGACGAGGTGTGCACATCCAAGTCTCTCCCCACATCTCCCGTCTCACTATGGTTCAAGACATGCCAGAGAACAAACAGCAGGCGCCAGGCGCTGCAGTTGCATCGCAGCCTAAATCGAAGCACAGTCATGCGTCGTCCCAGGCCCAGCAGCCTGCACCGCGCAAAGTGCGCTTCAACGTCGGTGGGTGGTGATCCATCCATCTCTGCGTCTCGTTTTTCTCTCGTTTGCGGTTTGGAAGAGGATGTGACGTTCCCCAACCCCATCAGGCTCGCAATATCAAGTCCTCGATGTCGTCGGCGAAGGCGCATACGGTATCGTCTGCTCTGCGGTACACCGACCCAGCGGACGCAAAGTCGCCATCAAGAAGATCGCACCCTTTGATCACTCCATGTTTTGTCTCAGGACGCTGCGCGAACTGAAGCTTCTCAAGTTCCTTAGCGAGGCCGGCGTGAGCGAGAACGTGTGTACATCGCCTCCCTCCCCCGCGTTGGGGTACTTCGTGGGACTCGGGGTTTGACTGACGTGTCGCGACCGTCCTCGTAGATCATTTCGATCCTCGATATCATCAAACCGCCATCGCTCGAGGCGTTCAAGGAAGTCTATTGTACGTCATTTTTTCCCTAGTGTTCATCTCACGTGATATGCAATGGCTGATGCGCGCTTTGCAGTGATTCAAGAATTAATGGAAACGGACATGCATCGTGTCATTAGGACGCAAGATCTTTCAGACGATCACGCACAGTATTTCATCTATCAAACCCTTCGTGCGCTTAAGGCGCTCCATTCGGCCGATGTCATTCATCGGGATCTCAAACCCTCGAATCTGCTCTTGAACGCCAATTGCGATCTCAAAGTATGCGACTTTGGTCTTGCGCGGTCTGTCAAGACGGCCGAGCCGTCGGGTACGGAGACGGGGTTCATGACGGAATACGTCGCGACACGCTGGTACCGTGCGCCAGAGATTATGCTCACGTTCAAGCAATATACCAAGGCGATCGACGTTTGGTCCGTGGGATGTATATTGGCCGAGATGTTGTCCGGAAAGCCTCTTTTCCCCGGTCGCGATTATCATCACCAGCTCTCGCTCATACTGGACGTGCTCGGAACGCCGACGCTGGACGAGTTTTATGCAATTACAACGCGTCGATCACGTGATTATATCCGAGCCCTGCCGTTCCGGAAACGCCGACCGTTTGCGCAGCTCTTCCCTAACGCGAACCCGTTGGCGGTCGACTTTTTGACAAAGACTTTGGTATGCTTTGGATGGCAGAGTTCGTGAGCGAAAGGGCCGATTTTATTTGCCTTGCAGACATTTGATCCGAAGAAACGGATAACTGTCGAGGAAGCACTGGCTCACCCATACCTCGAGGCATACGTATGTCTCGTGCTTGCTTCGATGCATCTGAATTCTAACGTCATCCTTTAGCACGATCCTGACGACGAACCCGTTGCTCCCCCTCTCGATCCCGAATTCTTTGAGTTTGACCGTAAGTACCTTGGTTTTTCAAACGAATAACCCCGTATGTTTCATGTCGACCATCAGTGCACAAGGACGACATCAGCCGCGAGCAACTCAAGGAATTGTTGTACGAAGAAATCATGTCCTTCCGTCCTGCGCCGATCACCTAAGTAACGGCTGACGTAATCGAAAGTGCTTCCCTTTGGGCTCGTATAATCTCCTGGACAGCTACTGGATATGTCGCTGGAAGACTTTTGCATCAACACGACGTGGCCCTTCGCCGTGCTAGACTCGCAGCCACTGTCACTGCTTTGGAGGTGTTTTGTTGGACGTTGTCGTTCACGCTGTCTTTATCGGGTGCTTGTTCTTTTCAGATTGCTCTCTCTTGTTGTAATCTGGTTATATCTGTGATATGTACAAGTATACAATTCTTTAGACGTTCCAACATCCACGTGGGTCACCGGCATGTGAGGACCGAATGCGTGAGGTACTAGCATGCTGGTAGGATTCTCCTTGGGCCACCTACAACAGTGAGTGGAAGGGGAGCATGCACCGTTTCTGTTCCGGCTCACTGGGTTTCTCCACGGCCGCTGAGGGGTTACGACTGGACGAGGTCAGCTCTTCAAGCTGACACCCTGCACAACACCTCGTTCCACGCCTACCCAGCCAAACAACGCCCCGATGACGATCGCGGTCGCAAAATCCATCTGGTCACACTCGACAGACGAGCGACAGGGCGACGAGGAGCGCACCGATCGTCGCCGTGGCGATACGTTCGATGGTGGTGTGCGTGGGAGATGAAGACGATCCGCGGTCGGATACAGACGGGCAAAAACAACGGGGCTCACTGGATGACCCGTGGAGAGGTTTTGCTCGGGGAGGATGTTCGTCACCCGGCTTAGTGACGCCGAGGGTGGACTGGAGGCTGCAGAAGACGAGCGCGCACGAGGAAGACTGGTCGCCAAAGGCGATGGTACGTTGGATGCGTGCGTGATGCGTCCGACCGGTGGCCAGAAGGTTCTAGAAGGACAGGGTTTCAAATTGCACCCTTGGTGTCTGGAACACGGGGCACAACATCCTCGTTAATCTACGATCGGCGCCTGTTGACAGTGCGCGGATAGCGAGCATAGCGGTCCGGTCCTGAGGCCTGAGTCTCCTTTCCAGACATGTCGGGTGCAACTAGGCGGCATGTGGCGTAGATGACAAGACTGGGTGAAGTCCAGAATCAGATTCTTTCTGCCTGGCGCCCATACCTCGGAATGAATTGGAAACGACTCGTATCAGTTCGGAATCAAAGAGGACTTTGAATACATGCGTCTCCGATCTAAAATGTGGCTTGTGCGGCACGAGCGGAGTCAGTGCGGCAAGTTTATTCAAAGCCCGAATGTTGCTAATTTCTAGCACCACGATTGCGATGTCCCCACCCCATATCGCACAGGACCCTGGTGGACGCGAGGTGTAGCGCTCGTAATGTGGTTGCAGAGCTGGTCACCCTGTTGCCACATCACGGCGATGCCTACCGGCAACGGCCAGAAGGACAACAGACGCTGCATTTAAGCAGCTCCCTCATCTTTGCACTCCCAGCAGACTTCCGTCCCGTTATGCTTCACCTACCGTTCGTCTTCGTGTGCCTCGCTCAGCTTGCCTACAGCTTCCACACCAGTGCCAATCATTCACGGCCCGAAGACGACGAAGGAGCAATGCGCACCATCTGGAGTATACTAGGCAGCTGCGCAATAACTTTGCTGGTTTGCATATGGCACGCGATCCACTTTGACATCTCCTACTCTGGCTATCTGTTGTACAAGGGACCGGTGGGACTGGTCCTATGCTCTATTCTTGCCCCGGAGATTGTTGTTTCGGCTTCGAGTCAGGAATGGTGGGAGGCTCGTCGTAAAATGATTGAATTTCATAGTAGGTTCTCCTTGACAATGTATGCGCAGCGTCTGATCAACTTCGGAACTGCGCCAGAGGAAGGATATGAGTGGTCAATCACGCACAGCTTCTTTGCGGAGATGGGTGGTTTTGTGTACCGAGACAAGGATGACAAATCGTACACGATAAACTCCCTCAAATTTCTAGAACTTTGCAAGGCAAACAAGATCGCAAACCCGGTCATCACTGCCGCGGAAATCAAGGACAGGAGCAAGTCAGATGCGCTGGGAAAGGCCATCCTCGCGATCCAACTGGTCTGGTTCACAGTGCAGGTTGTCGCTCGTAGGTCACGCGGTCTGGCGGTCACGCTGGTCGAACTTGATACAGTTGTCATGGGGGCACTCACACTTTTAGTCCTTTGGTTCTGGTGGGAGAAGCCTCTTCGTCCTCATTGTCCCCATATTTTCTATTCGCCTCAGGATATAAGAGTAGATCCACAAATACGGTCTAACTTGTAAAGCGTTTTTATTTGGCGTCAAAGGGGCCATGCTGACATGACCGCATTACAATATGCAGGAAAAGTGCATGGAAGCCAGAGCCGAGCTATCTGCATAGGCTGATGGCCCGCTTCAACTGCCCGCGGAGAACGAGATCGATTGCTCGCGAGGAAGAAATGGCCCTAGTGAACAACGATGTTCGTGTATTCCCGGGGCTATTCTACATTGATAACTGAGTAAGCTAATGATTAGGGGAGGTCTGAAGTTCATTCTATAAGCGACAGTCTTGTGGCGAAAATCGACAGAGATGATGTCACTGGTGTTTCGCTTTGTGCCACTTGGCTTCTTCTGGGCGGATTACACCTGATCGCATGGGACTTTGATTTCCCGACTGCAACGGAGAGGATGATATGGCGCGTCACGTCGCTTGTCCTTGCAGGAGGTTCGCTCGTCTTTTTCGGTGCCCATGCCACTGTCAAAGACTATCCTCAAGTCTGGCGTCTAGTCGCACGAAGTGTTATCTTTACAGGGATCGCATCCCGGTCGCTCCTCGTTGGATTAGTGCTTGCTAGCCTTCGTTCTCTACCCCCGTCTGCCTATCAGACCGTCTCCTGGACGGCCTACATTCCTCATCTTTAGGCTTTTTTGCTGTTTCAACCCTCTCACTCAAGCACCCAGTCTCGTCTGCTATTATATCACTGCCTTCTGACTTCTATCCCTCTTTTCGCTACACCGCCTTTTCAGTGTTGGCGTGTATTGAGGTTGGTTGTTATTGAATGGTATCGTTATGCTCATGTTCTGCATCGCGTGTAACGTTGCCCCACTAGGTCGGAACACGATGGCACGTGGAATTGCTACCGTACTTTACAGAACCCGGCTACACCCTGCGAGTCGTCGATATGGTCTTACGACTATCAATCTCGGAGACCACTCTGCCACTCGTTCCACGGGAACCCTTGCAAACCCCTGTATAATCCCTTTGGACGAAATCACGCATGTGAAACGCGTTGCTGAGCTCCGCGAGACAAAGGAATGTCTCCGGTGCTGCTTCAGAGTCGCGTTCACCCTCCATCCGCTTGGACACATCTCCATCTATGTAGCGGACCGTGCGTAGAGGGCGGAATTTCGCACGTGTGACGTGTACCCGAGCCAGCGTTGCTCTCGTTGTTGGGTAGTCCAACGAAGCGTGAAAGTGAGACGAGTTCGATTGGAAACGACCTTGCAAGAACGCGCGGAGGACAGAAATAGGAATGGGTGAGGACATTTTGGCGTGTCTCTACGGCACGGACGCGCGGTAGGTGAGGGCAAGCTTTGGCTTCTGTGGGTTGAAGAGAGCTAAGCATCACGAGTTGGACTTTGCCGTTGGTTCGGTTGTTGTGGCTCATCTCAGCCCGTCCCGTGTCATCTTTGCTAGCAGGAAATGCTTTCCGGCTGTTCTTGAGTATGTTGCACCTCCAACAATATGATGCGGGGAAGGCGAAGCAAGCGATCATGTTGAGTGGGCATACGGGTCCAGACATGCCAGCCCAAGCGGAGTAGAACCAAGACTGCGCAAACCCTGAGACGATTGTCTCCATCGCAACCGATGTGTTCTACCTCGCAGTCCAAGATTGGCATGACGGACATTTGCCGTTGACCACCGGGAAAAAGTATGAGCGGCATATAGCCAGCGGACGGAAACCAAGCACCCTCATTTCGAACATGCGTGAGATCTGTCTGATCATTTGGAAAGGCAGAGAGTTGAGTCACGCCCTTTGTGTTGACCTTCGCGTTGCGATAAAGGCCCGTTGAAACCGTGATACCAGCAGCGCCTCGCCTGCATTGTCCGCGACGTGCCAATCGGGGGGGGGGGCAGAAACGCAGCCAACGAAAGTGCGTGACACCGGTGAAGAGCAATTCGCTATTCAGAGTACTCACACGATAGCGACTCCCATCTATTCAGGCGCACGCCCACTACCAGATTCTGACTGGCTATAAAAGCACCTTATCTAGGGCCGAAGCGATACCGGAACCGTGTATGGCTGTCTCCTTCACATATGCAAACCGGGAGGCATGTAGGGCGCCGCACAGCTTTACGTGGCTGAGTACAGGGCGACACAGATAAAAGGAACTTTCTGTCACGGACAGGCGAATCAGAGGCAGAGGCGATGAACAGAACCTGAAAGAACTTTTGGAATAGCGGAGTGCGAGATAGTATGTTATTTTGGTAATCGTGGCATTGCTGCTACCAATGTAAAACTCCACTCACGACTCCAATGTTCCGCGCTCATTGTCACGCGATTACTGTATTGACGGAAAGGGCCCCTGGTGGACGTGAGGTGAAGCACTCGAAATGTGGGCAAAGGACCGCACAGCCTCACTTCTTACGTCCATATCACGATGGTGCCTGCATGCGATGGCCAGAGAGAGCTCTGGCAACAATTAAGCACCTCGCTCGAGCCTTGGATTTCTTTCTGCCATGACTCGCCTGCTCTTTGTCTTTGTCTTCGTATATCTCTGCCATGTCGTTCGAGGCTCCTCCAATTCCACAACTTTTAGCTGCCCACAGCCCACCGGCGAAGGGACAACGCGCAGTGTCTGGAGTATATTGGGTAGCTGTGCATTGACATTGCTCATTTGCGCATGGCACGCGATCCATCTTAACCTCCCTGATGACTATGCAGGGCGGTTTGAGAAAGCATTCCTCATTGTATCAGCCTTTTTCGTTCCGGAGTTTGTGGTTATGATCGCTAGTGGGGAATGGTGGAGTGCTCGTCGCAAAGTCGTTCGATTTCGCGGTATGTTATGTTCGACAGTTATTCGAAGCGTCTGACGAGTCCCAAAACGTTGTCAGAGAAGGGATACGAATGGTCGATGACCCACAGCTTCTTTGCCGAGATGGGTGGCTTTGTTTATCAGGATAACAATGGCAAGCGGCGAAAGATTAAGTCACTCGACTTCATGAAGCTCTGCGAAGCGAACGAAATTGCAAACCCACTCATTACCGTCAAGGAAATCAAGGACAAAAGCAAGTCGGATGCGTTAGGAAAGGCCGTCCTCGCCGTGCAGCTGCTCTGGTTCACGCTACAGGTTGTTGTTCGGGGTTCGCGCGGTCTTGCAGTCACACTAGTCGAACTCGACATGGTGTCCATGGCTGCACTCACGCTTTTGGCCCTTTGGTTCTGGTGGGAGAAGCCATTCCGTCCTGAGTGTCCCCACGTCTTCTATTCGCCTCAGGATGTAAAAGTAGATCCACAAATGAGCTCGGCCCTGTAAGCGGTGTGTTATCCATCACAGTGCGAGCTGTACTGACACGACATGCAGGAGAAATGCATGGAAGTCGGAGTCGAGCTATCTGCATAAGCTGACTGTCGGCTTCGTCTGTATGTGGAAAAGACGACCGACTACGCATGGGAAAGAGACTACCCTGATGGACACCACTGTTCGTGTCCTCCGCAGTCTTCTCGTGTTGATAACTAATCGAAACAATGATAGGAGAAACCTATTCATTCTGAAAGCGGCAGACTGTTGGCTACAGTTGACGAAGGCAGTATCGTGTTCATTTCACTTTCTGCCGCTTGGCTAGTTCTTAGTGCTCTGCACCTGATCGCATGGGATTTTGATTTTCCGACACAGACGGAGAAGATTTTCTGGCGTGTTGCATCTCTCATCTTGGCAGGTGGCCCACTACTGTTTCTCTTTTTGACAGTTTTACAGGTCTCCAAGACATGTAGCGTGGACGAAGAGACCTGGGCTACATTTGGGTCATTTGTACTCTTTTCAAGCCTGCTGTCTCGGACGTTCCTCGTGGGGTTTGTGTTTGCCAGCCTTCGGGCGCTGCCTCCATCCGCTTACCAGACTGTCTCATGGACAGGCTATATTCCTCATCTCTAGCTTCTTTCCTGACATTACCCCGTTCACCCAAGCACACCGTCCCCTCACGTATTACTATGCTACCGGCTAGGTACCGTCTGTGCGCTCTCTTGTTACATCGACCGCTGGTAACTATGCGTTGGAATGAATCAAAGATTTATTAAATGGCGGCACATGCTCGTCATCACAGCATGAGACGTTAGACCGCCAAGTGAGGACACAATGGAAAATGATGGCCTACGAGACCCGTCATGCACACCTCTTCCACTTAGCGCTCTTCCTGCTCTCTTTGTGCTGTCTCTTCCGTACTGTCGAGGGCACATCCGTTCGCCAACCTACGAAGTTCATACACGGATGTAAATGCCTTTGCAACTCACTTATTCGATCAGACGCCGACTCTCTCATTCGGACACACGTCTTGTTGGACGGCTCTCCTCGTCGGTATGATGATCATACTCACGTTCATCCTTAGCGTGTCACAGCTAGCGTCATTTCCTCGACGAGAGATGTTGACGGATGGATTTTGCACTCGGGCCATGGATTGGGGCACTGAACACGGTGCAGACGCGGGTAGGGCTGACTCAGCTAGGATGACGAAGCGAGCAATCGGCGATCCACCACGACTCAAAGTTGCCGTCGTCCATCGGCATCGTCGAGCCTAGTCGACGGAAACACCCATTTTCTGCGATCGGCGCTGAGATGCCAACATGGACGCTTGCTGTCTCATAGCATCTAGACCCTGCGGAAGGATCGTTTCGCACTGGCGACAGCCCATCGAGGTTCATAAGGGTGGTGAACCAGTACTTGAGCTGTCTCCGGTGCAATCAGTACGTTAGCAAGTCCTGGGAGGGGACTTAAGGGGATGAACAAGCTCAACTTCTTCGACGCCGTTACTAGTACAGTACTTGACACTGCGCTCGAGGACCACTCGTCGGCAAATTCTGACTCGGTGGGATATCCGTGATCTAGCCCTCCCTGTCATGATAGGGCGCCGAGGATCTCTGCAATTGACCCGTATCGCTACAGACAAGTTATCTTTTGTTTGGGTACATCTGAGAGACGTGTCCAGATGTTTCATTTATCTTGCATGCTAAATTCACTGTGCTCACACAAAAACCAAGTCCATGGAGCCATGGTCACCTTTGTCCACTTGGTCTTTTTTTCATCCTTGGGAGTCCCACTTGTATGGAAAGTGAAGCCTGGAATATTGCCCACTTAGCTCACTTGATCACCCTAGTCGCTATCATTGCACTTACCGCGAGATGAGATCGAGTCTCGCAGTGGGCCATTCTATTTTTCTAAATAGGAATTTACTACCAAACCTGATCGTCGTGTTTGGATGGGCTCGGCCTGTGGGAGTTTTGATTGAGAATAGATTTAGGTGATTCCTTTGGCCACTAGCAACCACAATTTGATTCAAAGGTCCTCGTACGTGTCCTATTCTTCGTACAGTCAGTCGGGATCAACATGTACACACAGCTGCAGGTCTCTGCAACAGTGCCGCTGTGCTCGAGCCTCAAGGACCACTCGTTGGCAAACACCGACTCGGTGGGATAGCCGATGATAGGATCTCTGCAATGGGCCCGTATCGCCACCTATAGTATCTCTAGGTCACGGTAGCAAGCCATGCCGAAACCGCACGGCTTGGTACTATTATACTATATACAAATACCCGCCAGCTTGCAGTGGTGAAAGCGACCAGACCAAGTCCTCCAAGTTTGATTCCCTGGTAATAGTGCAGTCGCAGCCGTGGCAGTTGCCCGCCTTGTTGATGGAGATATTTCAAGTCCAAGTTTACACGAGGACAGGACAGGATGGAACGGTTGATAGACACCGCCACGCAGCCAGCCAAAACGTGCACTCCAAATGGTCTTGCGGCTGCTTTTGCTGTAGTTTCCTGGCTCCCTACTCAAAGCACGGTTGGGATCACGGGCTGTGGCCGTATAAGTAGCCGCCGCCACCATCGACGACGCTCATCTCCACCTTTGATCATCATTGCCTTCATGGACGCCGCTGGTCCAAGTTCCCGGCGAGTCTCGATTGCGCGATTCACACGAGAAGAGAACGCCGAAGGGACCTACGAAGATGACCTACTGAGACTCTTGGACCATCTCAGTCCTGATGAGATCGATGAATTCCAGACGTTGTTCGCGCAAAGGATGCAGCAAAACTATGTGCCGTCCGATCGCGACGTCGCGATGTTGACGTTGCTACAGCAAGTGCACGAGCTCGCGAATATAAACGAAGACAGATGTCGATACGATCAGCGTGTTCTCCCATTTCGAAAGCGTGAGTTGTCCGTGCACTTGCCCTTATAGAAGTCGCAAGGTTGTGTGTGCTTTTCAAAAAGAACTGAGAGCAACATGAGCACGGAAGGGCGTCCGTGGGCAGCAAAGATGAGAGGTACGACGTACCAAGTTCCGTGAAGGCGAGCTGGACGGTGGTACATGGTGTCTGCACACGTAGAAATAACGGACTTACCTTGAATACATAAAGAGACCAAAACCGGTATGCTCAAGACGACTTTGCTGGAACGTACGGGCGAGCGTTCACCATCGTGACACGGCTTTCAACTTCAATACCGAGATCGAGGTTGGACTCTGGGACCAGCCCGAGGATGCATCCTGAGTAACCTGAACCCTGCGTTCCAGAGTTGAAAATGTTCGCATATACTCGGGGCTACCTGCGAGTGTGCGATGGTCAGCGTGCAAAGGCTTGTATGTGTCTCCGCGATGAAAGCTGCGTCGCAGGATCCTGTTTACTACGCAGATTGGTTCAAGAAGAATGAGCAACGGCGAGAACCGTGCTCCGAGGAATGGGATGAGAATGATCCCTACACACCATTGGCATACTTTCCAGTGGAAATACGAGGACTAGCTTCAGTTTCAGAGCCGACATGAGCTGACCTTTCGATAACAAAGTTCGTCGCAGTAGACATCAGCGTGGGAATCGGGCCAAGTTGCCGGCGACGCGCCAACTCGTTCAGGGACCAAACGACCATGTTGCGGTCATTCCTTCAGATCCCTGCAAGTATTCCTACTCCTCCAACGTATGCTATCGTTTGACTCTACTCATACAGTCCTTGCGTACCCGGAACGCACTCTCAAGCAACCTGAGAAATCCTGCATTCCGGCGATTCCTCTCACAGGAAGCCCGTGCAAAGATTCAGGCTGCAGTTCAGGAGTCGCCTGTCGTCTTATTCATGAAGGGTAACCTTCAGATGCCTCAGTGCGGCTTTTCTCGTGCAGCCGTCCAGATCCTAGAAATACAGGGTGTTCCTCTGGAGAAATTAAGGACCTATGACGTTTTGGAGGACCCAGAGCTAAGGAGTGGTATCAAGGAGTTTTCGTGAGTCCGAAGGCGACGTCACCGAGTGGAATGGTCGTGCCTCACTTCAATCCTTGTACACAGAGAATGGCCTACGATTCCGCAGCTGTATGTCAATGGGGAATTCGTGGGTGGGTGCGATATCCTGCTCGGAAGTGCGTATTTTTAAGCAATTCATATCGTGTGTACTCATCACTCTGCAGTGCACCAGACTGGGGAGCTAGAGTCGTTGCTTGAGAAACACAATATCATCCCGAAAGAGTCTTCGTCGGAGCCCTCTTCATGATGTAGTTTGGTAGTCGTATATTTATGCTTTCATGATTTCGACTAGGCTTGAGTGGCAATGAATGGATGACTAAGCAAGGCGGTCCGTTTCTCGTTGCACCCTTGGCCATCTCCCTTGGTCCAGTTCCACTCCCAATAAAACTGTCCAGGTACTTGTTGTACCCTTTCACCGACAATGGCTACTACGGCACAAGCGCAGCAGGCTCGGGCACCTCCTCAAGCTCGCAATGTGGCCCAATTTCTACGGAGTAGCAAATCAGGCATGAAAATACGTGTAGGAGCCCTCAACGGTAAACGGGTCGACTACTTCAAAGGTGTGCCACAGCTCTTCTCGACGTGTTTTCCTGTCGGTTTGACCGTCCAGCCGCCAGGCAAATCTGCCGTCAAAGCCCTCCTCTCCCCAGCCTACGGCAAACTCAAAAACGTTCCGACCGTGACCAACGAGGCAGAGGCAGAAGCAGTTCTAATGTCCATCATTCCACATGCCTTTTACTTGCGTGTGGATCGCGGCAATCCCACGACTTCATCGTCATCCTCCCCGCGCCACGTCAGCGTCACCCCACAACAAACGTTTGCGCAGGATGGCCACTACGCATGGTTCTACGAGGGCTCCCAGTGGACGACGTACGCCGGCGGTCTGCTCATGGTAGCCATCATCCTCGCAGGCGTCATGTTCCCGCTCTGGCCGCCCATCATGCGTCTCGGCGTGTGGTACCTCAGCATAGGGATGCTCGGCCTCA
Organism: Tylopilus balloui; assembly: GCA_038089995.1. Classification (NCBI taxonomy): domain Eukaryota; kingdom Fungi; phylum Basidiomycota; class Agaricomycetes; order Boletales; family Boletaceae; genus Tylopilus; species Tylopilus balloui. Next base: position 10,451 of record JBBPLW010000035.1, on the reverse strand, counting down.
TCGGTGCCTTCTTTGCAGTGGCTATCGTCAGACTGATATTCTACGTGATCACCGTCGTCGCGGTGCCTCCGGGTATCTGGATTTTCCCAAAACTCTTTGCAGACGTGGGCGTGGTGAGCACCGCATCATATGTCACGTGATATGAGCCGTTTTTTTTTGATCGGCGCGATATCGTGACTGCAGATTGAATCCTTCATTCCTTTGTGGGAGTGGGACGTGCCAAACAAAAAGGCTAGCAAGAAGAAGAAGGGCAAGACGCTGGTTGGCAAAACGCCGGAGGAGAAGCTCGCCAACAACGGCGGTGCTTACATCGAGGAGGTTGCCGAAGGTGAAACTCCCGATTCCTCGCGTCCTGGCAGTCGGTCCGCACGGGTGGAGGAGGTGCCTGACGAGGATTCGTAAACGTGTGCTCATGGCGGAGTTTTATGTGCGCGTCTTGTGAGGGGTATACTCTGACTGTGACGATAATGGCTTTTTAGTAACAATGGATTTCACTCTTTCAATCATTAATTCCCGTGGTATTATTGGACTATCAATGTCGTTCCCGCATTCCTCTGACTCGTCAGCAGTCTAACAATTATGGTCTTTTGGAAAACACCAGAGATAATTACTCGACCTTGGTCTCCCGTGGACGGTTGTTTGGACATTGTTCTGTCTCATTTAGACTAATCACTTGTCGTAGACAAGTCACATTTTGGGCAAATCCAAGCAACGACGTAGTCGCGTCCAGAGCACCGGAACACCGTCAGTTTATCTCGCCTTTTGGAGCACTGATTAACATGACTGGACGCGCTGGAACTTCCAGGCTGCGTCTGTAGCAACCAATGTGCGTGTCGTCTGCGACACCAGCTTATTTCCTGGCGTCGATTACCGTAGCATGTACACCTAACCATGAACAGAGCGTCGATTGAGTCGAGCCCTTCTATACGCTCGAGGGAGGGTCCGTCCCGCCGGTGTTGCCCTCCAGGACGAATTTTCAGGCAAGCCAAACGTGCTGCTATGGCCCATAGGGAGATTGGACAATGATGCCCGGTAAGTGCTTATCATGCTCCGAGGTAGGTTCACATGTTGATATCTGGATCTTTCGGTTCCTTGAGCGAGAAGGCAGGCATCTCTAATTAAATCGACGGAGTAGGCACGATGGATCGCTGCGTGCAGAATGGGCGAATACAGAGATCTGGGAGTCTGTCCCGTTCGACCTACTCCTTTAACAGATAGGGGTATACGGCGCGTACCCACACGAAGTTGCCAAGCATTGAGACGGTATAACGCAAGCGAAAACAGTTGTAGGTGTCAGATATTAGATCGTTTCTGAAGGCATCACGACTTTACGGTTGCTGTGCTAACAGATTTATCCTTTTTGTCAGGGCCACTGAGCCTGGTGGGTTGGTGATCATGACATCTGGAGCACTGTCATCGAGATGAGTTCTGGGGTAAAAGCAATCAGCAGGCGTGCTTGGAGGCAGACATGGAAATGTGGAATGAACAAGCCGGATGGATCCCTCACCAAGGACTACCCCGAGCTCCCGCTAGCATGGCCGATTCTCCTCAATGCTTGCTTGGTCTGCAGAACCCCTTCCTTCATTCCGACCCTCTCGCACTGTTTCAGGCTCTGTCCGTACAGCGAACGTGCCGTTGCGTAGTCCTGGTCCATCTACCGCGATTAAAAAGCTCAGCTCGGGAGGCCTTTTTCATCGGACACGACGAGCACAAAGACGCCTCACCTCGCGCAGCATGCCAAGGTTGAACAAGACCACGCCCAGTACATGATCGCAGATCTCTTTGCTGTGTTCATTGGTGGAGCTGAACCATCCCCTTCGAGGCGAGGGCATCTGTTGCACGCGTTCGATTAGTCTATATGCTTGACGTGCCCAAGCCTCTGCCTGGTGTCGGATCTCGGGTGAAGGCGGCCGCCGCATGATCAGTTCCGAGAGGTTGTTCATGAGTTGTGCAGCTGTAGGACGACGCTTGGGAATATGAGGCGAGAGGTAAACGAGGCAGACGTACCCTCGCACCGATCCTCGACGCTCACGTTCTCCACGTTTGGTGGCAAAAGTAGCGATATGGCCTGTAAATAAAGTGGCATAGCATACCTTTTTTTTCTCGTGAGTTTGCACGCTGAGATTCACGGTGCAGGGCAAACATGTCAGAGCACTCACTCGACGTTTCCCTTGCGTGCGTACACCGACCCGAGCGCGGCAAGCGGCGCGCCAAGGTCGACTCTGCGCATCCAAGACGGCAGCTCGAGCTCCGCGAGCACAACAGAAGTCGAAGGGCTATTGGAGCGGATCATATCACGCGCCGCCGAGTCCGCGCTCTTGGTCTGCACGCCCGCGAGCCCAAGGACCTCCTCGACCGCCCACGAGAGCCACTTTTCCTCTTCCTCTTCGTGCTCGTTCATACACAACTCCGCGAGCTTGCATGCAACGGCAGCTCTGCGGAGGCGCTCCTCGCTCGTGAGGGTGTACGCCGCCCAATCGGTGCTTCCACCGCCATTTCCTGGGGAATCGGGCGACGCGGAAGTGGACAGGTCAGCCTTGTCCCATACGCTCTGCAATACCTGTTTCGCCCGCCGTTCGGGGGCGACTTCTGCCAAGACGGCGGCGATGCCCGATAGCTTGAGGTATGGGTCGGAGCCGAGTGCCGACAACGGGAGAGCCAAGGCAGTCTGATAAGCACTGTGCGGTGCGTGAATGGGGGGTAAGAACACGGTCGTATCAAGGACCACCAAGATAAAGTCGAAACGAATGGAGAAAAAAGAGCGCTAGCGATTATAAACACGTACCGAGCAAGGAACCGTTCGCTCAGAGCGTGGTCACCCTGGTTTTTGGCTCTGATCCCAGCACGCAAGTCCTTGCGGACCTCCACCGGCCAAAGTGAGAACGAGGTGTAAATTTCGTATCTGTGTTGGTGAACATGGTAATTCGCGCGCAGCAGACAGGGGTGCAATCGGCGTTCAGATGCAGAAGAAAAAGTCAATGCAGGGACCCTTGCGTGAGACACACCACGCACAGACCAAGTGCCGTGGCGCCTGCGCCAAGTGCGAGCAATGCGGTGAAGAGCGTGGACACACGGATGCTGCTTCCACGAAGTAACCAGGATCTAGTAACATTATGTGGTTCAGCGTTGGAGCCTGTCGAGGTGGTCGACTGAGGTCTCGTCTGGACGAAGCTCTTCGTGTGACGACTTCGGGGGCTGGCGAAAGCTACTCGAACATGTTTTGGTAGTGAGCGTCGGGCAATGTTGAGCAGATGAATTTGTTGTGCTAGCCTTCTTGATATCATTCTTGAAGGAACTAGTGTCTGTCCAGATATTTTGCTCGACGGGCCGGATATAGCCGCGATATGTTTCCGCACGGAAACATTCCCGACATTACACCAAGTCCAAACCCTTCATTCTACTTCTTCGATATCATCGTCTTCCAACCACCCCTTCCAGTCCTCTCCACCTCGTATCACACCCGGCGGTCTCACATCCTTGTCCCCATCCACGTCTCCCTCGACCTCCCCGCCCTCGTTCTCTCCCAGCACATCACCTCCAGCAACTCCAAGACTCCACGGTAAGTATGAGAACAGCCGATGCGTCCGTGGCGGCTGTGGCAAGGTTCCTCCGACTGGCCGACCACTACCGCTACATCGATCGAGTCCACGCAGCCAGCCTCCAAGCTCCGTCGCGACGTTGGCATGGGTCCATTTTCCCACAGAGACTGACGCCGACGTCGACCACGACACCGACGCCTCTTGGTCCAGCCTCCCGAGCCACCCAAGAACGTCCCCGATCGCATCTGACGCCTCTAGCTCCCGGGCACGAACGTCGAACCACGTCGGCTTGCACACTTTTTGTCCACGTCGCAGTACGGGCGTCGGGAGCGAGTGGAGTGTCGACAGCGTCAGCGTAGAGAACGCGTACGGAGAGTTCGCAGACTGAACTTCGAAAAGAGCCGAACCCAATAGGTCCGGTCAGCGCAAACGAGACCGAATCGAATCACAGGAGGGCTCACCCCGTCCATACGGTCAACCCAGCTCAGTCCTTCACAGATGCCGTCGCACTGGTCGATGTCCGTGCAGAACAGAGTATAGTTTTGATGCGTGTACATACCAAGCAGTGACGAGTCGATTGGCGATTCTGCTGCCAGCGTCTGCTCAACGAAGAAGAGTTGAGTCGCGAGTGACGCCGAATGCTGCAGGCAATGCTTGCCTCTATGGATACTCGACTCGCTTTGCGGTTGTGATGCGACAACCATACTGGTAGAGGCGGCGGATCAGTTAGTTGTATATCTAGTTCACGCTCTTTGGTGGCGTCCTTGGCTGATAAATGGGACGCGGGAGGGTCAAATTTACCTAGATAAGAAGCGCACTATCAATGACAGTAACATGAACCCGAAACGCGACTCTGACGGACGTTTGTTGTATAAAATCTTACCCATCAAATGGAACAATACTAGACTTTGCTCGCGCCTAGTAACGGCTTCCAAAACGGAACGGACGTTCGTGGTCGTCTTCGTTCTGTCAACGTTCTTGCGAGCCACCTTACCCTTGGACTTGATCGATGAGGCGGGAAGGTCTACTATACATGCAAACTGAAGAGCCATGATTGCGCTGCGGATATCACCGTTAGAAGTTTCTACAATGATATCAATGACTTCGCGAGTAGGCTGTTTGCCTACTCTCCCCTGTGCTTCCGAGGACCCAAAATGCGAGGCAAGGAGGGCCTGCAGCGCTTTCGTCATTAATGTGGGAGCTATTGGATTGAACCTAGGCAATAGTGTCCGATCAAAAGTTGTTCAGCAGAATGCAGGTCGCATTAGCGATACACATACCCAATGCATGTGACATAGGGACTCGTCAGTAATTCGGGGCCCAAAACGTTTCGGATGTCTAGCACTTCCTTTCTATCCCACCTCCGCCCGTTGTTGCCACCATCCCATGTGTTATCATTGGGTTGCTCACCACGGAGACCAGAGTCCGACACTATGATGACAATTGGTGGCCTGGATTCAGACAGACTGGAAATGGGGGTGCATAGGGATCGTAGGGCAGCTTGGAACAGCGCTTGGGTAGGCTGGTGAAGAAGGTTGGGGAGGTCTTCCAAGAGAATGAGCTGACGTTTGCTAGAACGTGGAGTGGATGATGAGCGTTTCCGTGTAGCATTGGGATGCCCGAATATACTGCTGCAAGTCGTCGCACGTGTCAGAAATGCCTGGAACTTGCCGAACAAGGTTTCCGTATCGAAGTCTTTTGCGGAAAAGTTCACAATCCAAAAAAGATCTCAGTAGTCACAGTTCTTACCGTCCGGAAGAGGCTCTTCACTTGCAAATACAGACGGTCCGCGTTCGCTCATACTGTTCCGCCACTCCAGAATCTCAAAGTCGAGCTCCCTCGATAAGACACGCAATGTAGACGTTTTCGCAGTCCCAGCGGGACCGCTAAGGGCGAGTATGCGCTGCAAAGAAATCGTGGATGCGTTCAGTTGCAGTAATCTCAGACGACATGTACGTACACGGTACTTGCGCAGTTTCCCCGACGGACCACCCTCGAATGCCTCAAGCAACCATCGACGCACGTCTTCTACCTTCCGTTTGTGAACTGCCAGTTCTGCCTTTGATCGTTTGAGTTCAGCAAGAGCATGCAAAGGACACGCGCAAACACAGTTGGAGCTTATAAGGAGCGGCGTTCACGAACACGAAGACGGCACGCGTCTCACCTCGGACGTAGGTTCGTACTTGTCCACCCATAAACCGTCGTCCCCGTCGTCAACTGATGAGCTCGTTTCTTTGCGCTTTCCTTTGACGTCCGCTATGGGCTGCTGACTTGGACCGACAGGCTTTGCCAATTGCGACGAACCAGCCGTTCCCTGCGAACTCGAAGACGGGGCGGCGTCCTCCTTGGTTAAATCGAATACAGGGGGGTTCGAGAGCTGTGGTGGACGAGCACGGACGATGAGGGTGCTAGACGGATAAATGGAGTCCATCTGAGGACGTACCATGAAGCCAGTACAGTACTTTTTCGCTGGCGGTTCCAGGGCATCGCTGCTGTCGTGGGGCGTGAGCTTGAGGGTTTTGAGAGGTTTCCTTTGAGCCTTGGACGTTGGTTTGTGCGACATGCTGAGGCTGGGCGCTGCCAGTGAGCGGCGTCGGACGAAAGACTCGGCTCGCGTCTGGTTTCGGTCAACCTTTGACAAGTACCACAACTTACAGACCTTCAAAACCTGGAACCCTCTGGTCCAATCTGGTTTGTCTCACTATATATTGGACTATCTTATTGCACCAGGAGTGGATTCAGACCCGTGCTTTTATCTCGCTCGAAGATGCCGTGCATTCTCAGAACCTTCCCTCGACCGTCTATGAAGAAAGTTGGGCTCCCTCGAACCCCTCATTCGTTGTTTTGCACCAGAGTCGAATAGAAGGCAGGCCACTTGTCATCGATTTTCGTTTCCGCTCTCTGTTGACAGACACCAACGTCCCCGCCCGAATGGGCCATCGTATCAGAGAACTTTGCATTTTCATGTTCAGTAGAGGGTCGTTCAACAGGCCTTTGCCAACTATCCTCTCCTTTATTCGAACCAGCGTTGGTTGCGAGAAGGTGTCTTTCACAGCCGTCCAAGCCTTCTCTAAGGCCATCACCCATTACGCGCATCCCGAACAACTCAATCTTTCCACTCCGATTGATAATGTTGCTCTGACACATATCACTATGTCCCTTAAACCCAAAAGTTTATCTCTGGTGCTTCGTCCTCGACAAGTCAAACTTGCACCGTGTTTCCATTCCGCATGTTGTCACTCCATTTTGTGACACCGGGTGTACTTGCAAGTCTGGGATCTCCGTTTCGTCGCGAACCTCATACGGATCCAGGACCGGACGTTCCGCTCTTTTGTTATCTGTCGCCGCTTCGACCTACCATGGAAGCAGCATTTCTTTGTTTACTGCACTGGCATCTTGTCAACATGCGCATTCCCTCCGGCCAATTATCTCATGCCTGATTCATCCCAAGTCCTGCATTTAAACTGCAGGGGCACGTACATGGATAACCTTTGGGATCAGCAAAATGCCCCCTTTGTCGCTCATGGAATGCTGCCCGGGTCTCCGCGCCTTGACGTTGCCTCCGGTTGCTAATAAGGTTCCAGTCGATATGGGAAACGCTCCTTGCACATCTCGACTTCTCGGACCCCCGATCGGCGATTCAGACTAGTGCAAGGCATCATCACGCGCCATTTCCCGTCCGTTGCTAACGTATGTGCTTTTTGACTGACATTGGGAAGGACTTACTCTTCCTACTACTTGTCTATGCATGCCGTGTACCATAACATCTCGAGATTAGTATTTTTATCGCTTGTGGTCGAAAGCTCTCAAGCTCGCTCACAAGCAGAGCTGGAAAATATATTCCGCATCGTTCCCCTGCAAGTAGTACATCAAGCGGCCTGACACTAAAGTGCAGGCGAAGGAAAAGGCTATACAGATACCGTTCTACGCCTTGTCCTTATAAAATTGGTCCTTGATCTTCCATGGCGTGTCGTACCACCCCACCTTTTCCATCAACAGGTATTGCACGACCTTACGGGAGTCGGCATGTTCAGAACGCAGGGCTTGCCTACGTTTGTCAGTAACATCGATTTTCTGCGTAGAGTGAGAAAAAGACCCAGGTCATCGACCCGTCTAGTGGCCCAGAGGGTGAGCGCTACTCACGTGCGTCGTGTCAAACTTGACGAGAGCTTGAATGAGCAGGCGGTGCCCGTTGATGGGTTCTGCATTTTCAGTGTAAACTTCGCCCGCTCGAATGGAAACGATGTCCACTGGTGTGAGTGCTCTCGGCTCTAACGAACGTCAGAACAGAACCGCGAGGTGCGCAGGGTGGACTTACTCTTTGACCTGGGGAACAGAGCCGCATCCGAGATGTCACTTGTGATGCTCCAAGCCCATGTTTTACCCTTTTCTCGCCGACGCATAGCCTTGATCGTTTTCTCCTGGAATGGGCCTGATGTGAGTTCTTTCACTGTGCCCTCGTGCCCTCTAAGAGTGGTTGAAACGCGTGACTGGGGTACATGTTAAAATGACGGCCGGGTGCGTACCGTGCGATGGAAGCGTTCACTTTGCGGTAGGTAGCGAGGGCTACTTGTCGTAATGGGGCTAGCAATGCGTCTGGAGAATTGTTGCGTACGCTCAGTATGCGTCCCAACGTCTTTACACGTAGTTGTACGTTTCTCCCTGGGAAGGCGTTTGATTTTGCCATGACGAACATGCTGAGAAAACCGCGAGAGTGTGTCGGCGACCCTATTTTGACAAAAGAGGGTAGAAGCATACCTGTATGAGTTCTTCATCCAATTGCGCGTATTGTGCTTGATCGCATACCAGAGATCGCTGTGTCATGTAGTCCTCGATGTCGGCGTATATTCAACGGATACAATCACAGTGTACACACGAGAATTTGCTCGGCGCAAACACAGGTTTCGTAGTGAGCGAACGGAACATTGAACGTAGGTCATAAGGTATCTCCGCATCTGACAAGTATATAAGACGTGTCACTACCTGCGCAGAGGAGCGGACATACCCAAGTTTGCCATTTCCGTTCCCCATACATCGGCTGTGGCGTACATCTTGGTAAACCGTTTCATGTTCTCCATTGCCTGAAGATTCTGCTCCGCGGCGCTCTCAACGGTAGATTTCGACTTGCCGTCCGTTGGTTGTCGTTCTACCTTGGGTGACGGTGAAGCGTTCCGGAGTGTCTGAGACGTTTGAGAGCTAGACGGTTTTTGCTTGCTCTTGACGGCCATCGCAGCGTACGACCGCGAGGCCGTGCGTGTCCATGGTCTGAGTCCAACCATGAGGCCAACCCGTTTGTGAGCGTTCAAATCAGAGACGCTTCCGGACCGGAGATTTCCAAAAGAGGATATTATCCGGAACATTCCGGAACATTCCCACGGCTCCTGCCGAGCCTCTTACGTATGCGACGGACGATATAAAAGGATGGACCGCTACAGCACATTCACGTCTACGCACGTTTGGTTTTTACCACCACCATCAAGCTACCATGCCTGTAAGTCTTTTACCACTACTTGTTGCATTCCGTTTACCGTCTTTTTTTCCAGCGTTCCTCGCGTTCCTCGCGTTCCTCTCGTCCGGCACCAAGGCCAGCTGCTGCTCCCGCTCAACAATCTCGGGGTGCTCACACTACGGCCCTGCCCCCACAAGCGGCCCACGCAAACCCAGCTCGTGCCCCTGCACCACCTGCAGCGACCGCCCAGTCCGGTCAACCTGGCTTGCTTACCCAAATGGCGGCCACCGCTGGTTCTGTTGCGGCCGGCTCGGTAGTTGGTCACGGCATTTCCCACATGCTCTTTGGTGGATCCAACTCGGCAGCGACTCAAGCTGAGCCAGCAGCCCCTCCGGTTCAGCACCAATCCTTCCAATCTCCACCTGCGTGCGATACTCAGGCAAAGGACTTTACCCGGTGCTTGGAGAAGGCAGACTTGCAGAGCTGTTCGTATTATCTTGAACAACTTAAAGCCGTATGTATTTGCCTTATTTTCTCTTTGCTTCGTATGTCCTGACTGCCGCGTGTCTCCAGTGCCAAGCAGCTGCCTCCCAATTTGCATAGACTTGAATGTTAGTTGTATGCATATAGATCTAACAATGACATTTGTCAGTTGTCGCTAGTATCCCTCACCCACATATCTATTCATCAGTCTATGTTCCAATATTTTCGCGTTCTTTGGTAAGATTGGTGAACCATGGCCATGTCGTTTCGTGATTGAAGCTTGAGGTCCTGCAGATTCGTCACTGGCGTATACTTCATACTGAGTCGTCATTGCCACTGAGGAATATGTCTATCACAAAGACGCCATTTGCAGTGTCCTCGTTTCCAACCAGAAGGGTTCTGGGAAGACCACTGTTCTGAGGCGAATATGGATTGATTTCCTGGCCGAGACACGACGATAGTTGACAAGACCCGACTTTGCTTGTGGTTCTGACTTACCCCGACCATTAGCTACAGTCAGCCAGGTTGTCCCAGTCCGAAATCCTTGAAGATACTAGGATTCGTCCCTATGGCTTATCGTTGATGGCCCTCTGTTCGACGCTCGGATAATCGAAGATGCTCCGCGGCGTTTGATACGATGTGCTTAAGCCTGCAAAAGGTTGGAATCCGTCATGTACCTTTATGACGAGAACACAGGTGAGCACGAGCATACCTCAAGGGACACTGACGTGTCCCGTGAAATAAGGTGGGAGGTAGATTAGTGCGCGGTGGTGACTCTGCCAGTACTCGCACATCCTTGGAACGACTTGGCGGCCACACGATCGACACGGCGGGCGTGTCAGAAGCATCCAGATCACAACGTGGCGGGGCGTGTGTACTGATCAATTATCGATAATTTTAAGGACCCAAACCCGCGCGAAAACGGATACATACCACAGCTTCTCCGTCGACTTCTGACCATCGACCTGCTACGTTCTATG
>JBBPLW010000034.1:0-94465 GCA_038089995.1 Tylopilus balloui | reverse complement strand
GTATCGGACCATCGCTTTCTACCTCCCGTTCCTGTATAGATGCTGACAAGAGTTAGATACGATTAGCGTACAACGGAATATCCATACATGACATCACCTCCGTCCTCGTCGTCTTTGTACAAGCTGGACACAGCGACAGAGTAAGCACCCTCCCTACTGGTTCCACATATACCAGCCAAAGTGGACCGGTGGACCGCAGCATCGCAGCAATTCTGCCTGGGGTTGTGTTGTGATTCCCAGAGTTTAACATGAATGTGACGATAGCACTTACCGCTTGTCCCATTTAGTGAAAATGGGTATATTCGGTATGTGCCCGAATGTCTTGCTGTGAGTAGAAACGAGCGTTAGTCAAGGATGGCCTAAGATCGAGGAGACTGTGTGCAGACCTTAATGCGCAGAGTTCCGCATTTCGCTGCTTTTTTCGAACCCTAGCAAGAGTGTCATCATCGTCAATATCGCCAGCCAGAGGGCGCCCATTTCTAATATTTTCTGGGGCAATTGGAAGCGCCGCAGGAGAGGAATTGTCTTGGGCCTGAGCTCGTTCCTGAAGGGTCACTTGTGGGGGATTCTGAAGGTCGACGCAAGACTCCATGGTGGTGGTCATGGGCAAGTTGCGACGTGGCTGAGGCGGTGCGCCGAATCGATTAGGATTCAATGATATCTGATACCACGATCAAGTTCAAGCAATTGACCATCACTACGATGCACTTTTCCGCCTTCCCCACCTTGATCAATGTATTTTTGTTTCCTCGATTGCAGCTACGCGCACACACAGTCGTTGTTGCTGCCATAACTGCTATCCTCGGCTGATGGGTCAGCGCTAGTCACTGACGCTACGGTATAAGGTTGATCGGTACGTACATCGCACGGTTGATTGGAACTACGTTTTCAAATGCTACACAGGAGAAGGATTGAAGGGCATCTCGTACTTCATGCCCAAGAAGTTCCTGCTGCTGCTCTATGCACCCCACATCGACGGGTGTTGCAACGATCGCGTGACAACTGTGTGCTGCAATTGGCTGTATGGCGAATACCCGGCGTGTGGTGGAACCTTGCTGTCGACACAAGGGGTTAGCGCACGGGCACCACGCCGGGGGATAACCCGCTTCGCCTGTCTTGCAGTCCCGTGGGGACATCACGACATGGATGGTAACCTACATGAGGGTGTACAGGCTGGCAAGATCTGTGTCATCGTGAATTAGACATCCCCACGAGTATGTCCGCATCATCCGCTCGGGCGGCGCGGCGGGCACGGGAAAGGAACTACAAACAGGACGTTTATCAACCCACGATCAACGCACCTTCCGTTCCCTTTCACATGCTAACCGGTGGTGAGTGGCTCCCGAATCTATCCTCGGCCTGGGTTTTGTCTCACCTTCATGTGCTGCAACATCGGCTGTCACACCTCCGTCTTGGTCCCAGTCACCCCCTAGAACGCCGTTCATGGCGGGCCCGCGACCGCAATGCGCAGCCAGCAGCAACCCTTTCTCGAGGCCCAGGCAGATCTACCCTTTGACTCTCTTTTAGCACTCCAAACTATGCTCGCACGATCTTACTTGCGTCTTAGAACTGTTCCTATACATACATGTCTTTGTCCATTCACTCTATTCAGGTCATTTCGATTCGTTGGGCGCATCGTGACTCATCACTTGGTCAGATATTGGTAATGCTCAGTGAGTTCTCCCACAGTTCGAGGGTTTTCACTGCCATCTAGCACACACCAAAGAGGCATGCTCCTGCGACTTTTTTCCCCGTCGTGAACTTGCTGCTAGAGATCCGAAAGGCCTTATCAATCCGATGCGTTCTCAACGTGTTTGCTTCATTGTCAGGACGCCACATACGGCTGAGGTCCGACGGAATGACAAACGTCGGTTACATCAAGTGCCCCTGACTCCCTCTCGTCCATCCTCAAGTCTACGCCTGCTATAGCGAAAGACTGTTCGAACAGACTATTGTATCGGACAGAAGGAGAGTAAAGAGCCGGCAGTAATTGGGAGTAACAGGGTAGAGTGCCTGTGTGTCACACAAGGCAACCGTCAACGAATGCCTCTACAGTTCCCTACACCAGCAACGTCACTGCCACCTTCATGGGCTAGCGGTAGACTGTGTCCATGAGTGGTGAGGATCATGTTGCCAGATACTAGGCGGTTGACACGTATCTGTAAACAACACAAGCTCGGCGAGCTTTGAGGCAGATGCAGCCGACTTGTCGCCCCAAAGCTCGGGAAAACGACATCAGGATGTCTCGTCCGTGTTTTCCAGTGTGAACCTCTTTGAGGCACGATAACGTACCCGAGATACATATCTCATCACCCGAGTGATCTACCATGGTTAAAAACGCACGGTGAAGGGCATATATACTTGATGAATGGGAATTGCTCCCACAGCTCACTTTGTAAAGGAGCACCTGGTCGGCTCCATCGACTTCAGGAGTCTTCCCTTCATTCTGTCACTCGTTCCAGAGCTCCATCTAGCCTAATTCCCTCACATCCTCGATCATCCTCGTAACCAAGTATGATCTATGAAATGTTGAGGGAATACCTATGGCGCCAACGAACCAAAGTCAGGGCAATGCTTGGACTCACTGTGATGGAGCCTTGGGAGCAGATCGTGTCCAGTAAGTAGTCCTTCCATGCTCTCACCGTACCAAGTACTTCGTGATGCTTCCTCGTGTCCGTGGTTCGTCCTTGTCCAAGGTTACTTAGGGAAAGTTTGCAGTACTTGTTTACACACTTTTCGTGCTTCTCCTCGTTTTCGGGGTGTTCCGATATGTGCAGCACATTTCCATCTTGCATAAACGTGCAACCTATTACTTGTGGGGTGAAGATGGCGACGACTGGTTACTGCGGTAGCTCCTTCTCCATTGAGGAAACAATGACGCTGTGATTTTATTCAGTTCCACTTGTGACGAAGGGCCGCTAGAGGGTGGGGGTGAGGTCGAATGGCAGTCAGTTTACTAATCAGCAGACAGTGGGTCGACTGCAATAGCCACATCATACCTCTGAGAAGTTACTGAAGCAATGTATGACCACCTCTCTCGAATCATTGTATGGCGACAGGAGGTGTATCAACCAGCGACACTGAAAGCAACCTGTAAATGTCACTAGATGATTGACCAAGCGGGCAAATGCTCGAACAAACTAACTGTGCGAGCCCGAATTCGTGAACCTTTGGGACGAAGACTCGGACGGTGGCAGTAGGCCAGCACAATTGCTCAACAGCCTTTCAGACGGATGCACGCTGGCAGGAATTAGGAACAACCATCATAACGAACGCCAACAAAGCACATCTACAAGTTTCAGCTGCTTTAGCCGAGGTCGGGGACCTGCTTCAAGACGGTTCTGGCAAGGAACAACCATGAATCTCCTTTTTGCTAGCCGTCGTCCGATGAGAGCTCTCGAAATGCCTGTGGTAGAGTTGTCAAACGATAACATTACGTGCTGCTTCGTATATGCCATGACGCTTGCTAGCTGACGAAAGATGACCTGCAAGTTGCGATAGCCGTTCCGGGTCCGCTTTCAGGTCGCGTGAGTGGCCACAAACCCGGTTTCCACCCCCGCAAGAAGTCAAATGCTACCATCCTGTTTCCAACACGTAGCAATCTGCTGCTGCAATATAGGTCGGTGTTTGATGTACTGTGAACGATCGTCAACAACTTTGACTAAGGGATCCACCAACAAGGCGGCTCACCATTTCAATCCCAAGACAGTACTCGTTCGGCTTCTGCTATACGTACTTTAGCGATATCAAATCAACACCCTCAGTCATCGTGGAAATCATACAATATTTTGACATTTCACGAGTTTCATATGCTGTTACTTGCACAGAAATTGTAATTTGCTGGCAGATAGTTGTTGCGGCGTCGTTGATATGTAATGCGTTTCCTTCCCACATGCCCGTGGCTTTCGATAGCCAAATTACGGCGGACTCCATATGACCGTCGTCGGTCACATTCCTCTTCCCATCTTCCAGCGAATGGCCTGGACTTGCTGTCAAGTTTTCTCCCCAGAACGAAAGGCTGCGGTATTTGGAGAGACGCAGATGGGATGGGCCGTAGTGACGGAAAATGGTAGAGACTTGGCCCCAAGATGTACTAGTACGTCGGATCATGATGGACAGGTAATAGTGCGAGCTTCGGCGCGGATCCGGCCGAGTTGGTCGAGGACGATGCGCGCCTTTTGACGATTACAACGTGGACGTTTCATTTGGGGATTGTATCAGCTCACTCTCGTGCGAACGAATGGCTGCAACCCACCGATACCGCGTACCTGAAGACTGGGAGATGTCACGTGCCAAGAGGTGACTGGTCAAAAACGCACATCAGAGGGTTTGTACTTGACGAACTGCACGCTGCTACAACTATTCGGAGGGGCACTCGGTCGCATCCCCACCAACGATTTCAAAGAGTCTCTCCTACACCATCCCCGAAGCGCCTCTTGTCAAATTTGCCGACGTCCACGTCCTCGAACCTCACACGATTTATGAAATGTTGAGGGAATACCTATGGCGCCAGCGGACAAAGTTCGAGGCAACGATCGCATTCTCCATGCTGGAGCCTTGGGAGAAGATTCTGTCCTGTGAGTACCCATTCCGCAGCAAACTAAGTACTACGTGGTGCTTCGCGTGTCTGCGGTTCGTCCTCGGACAAGGTCTCTTACGAAGAATCCTGCAGTGTTCATCTTCATGTCTTTCGCGCTTCTCTTTGTCTCGGGGGTATACCGATGTCTACCAGAGCATGTGTCTGTCATGCACCAACGCGCAACTTATTATTTGTGGGGTCAAGACGGCGACGACCGGTTACTACGGCATCTCGTTGACCCTTCGACACTGAAGGAGCTATGAGCTCGAGGAGGATTGACCACTGTGAGTGTTTTTCGGTTCCACACGTTCGCCAATGATGAATAGTAGTTAGCATCTATGCATTCTGAAGCACGTTTGATTCTCTCAATGATGCTACTTCATATATCCTCGCTACCTATTCCCTCTCTGTACTCGTTAGCATATCCCGTCGGTTCCATGTTTCATCAGTGCATTGTTCAGAAAACATAATGATCACGTGACCGAAAAATGCAATTTCGGTACAGCCACGGTAAATTTCCTCGGCTCTCTGCACAGCAAGTTTGTTGTGAACCTCTCACGCAACTCTATTCAGCAGCTGGCCTAGTTCGGCGCTACTCTCACAGACGTTGTCCTGCACCACCACGATGATACGTGATTCCAATCGCATACGAAACTACCTCTGGAGGCGCAAGTTGGTCATCGAAACAACGTTTGCTATCAACGCCTTGGAACCTTGGGAGAAACTCATTTTTTGTGCGCACTCATTCGTTTTCCTCTTTTATTTCCTCGCGTTCATCGCTGTCCACATCGAATAGTCTCCGTACTATCACTCTTGGCCTTCCTCTTGTTCAGAGGCGTATGCCGCATATTTCCTTCTCAGCTTTTCATACTACAACAACGGGCATCGTATTACCTATGGGGTCACGATGCAGACGACCGCCTCCTAAGACATTGGGTAGCTCCGCCGGCGGTAAAAGAACTGTAGATTTCATTTCACGTGGTTCGAGGACGTGAGTCGCAGCACCCTCTTTATTCTGTGTCATGCCCTGACGGTCCCGACCGTCCAGTAGTGACCTGCCTTTTAGTCTCTTTCTCGTGTTGTATCATTCCCTCGACCTAGCATGCCGATACCACTTTTCTTCTCTCCCTCCCGACTTCTCCCATTGATGTTCAGGAGTCCTCCCTCTCTACGCACCCTAAACCTCGGTTTTTATGAATTCGTCTCCTCATCCAACGTTACAAAATACAGTATGTCGCTCATATTATTTATCTCTGCCACACCCAATTGGAAATGGTGTGTCGTCGGTCGTGACTGTGATTGTTTTCCCGCAACGTGTCATTGGTTCGTGCACGTTCCAAGCGTTTCGGTGACCTCTCCCGACTATCCACGTGTTTCCTCCGTCAGATATGCGCATTGTTGGAATGATGGTCTTGGTCGCGAGTCTGACAACTGCAAAATGGCTGAGGTAAAAGCAGCTCGGGCTTGAGAAAGACAAACTGAAAACAGACGGACAGGTCCGCCGAAAGCCTAATACTGTTCCACATGATTTCTAAGCCCGCGTGGCAGATCGTCTCTGAGATCTGAAACCCGGGAGTCGCTTCAATAAAAAACATGCATACAATCGACGACAGCGTAAAAGACATGATGCAAGTAAGTGGTCATGGACGTGGATGCGACGTAACAAGAATGCACGAACTGCCGACAAAAAAACCCATTGTATGCCAGAACCGTGGATGAGTACCCTCAAGGCTCGACTGTCTATTTGGGTAGTTGAAGTAATTTACCATGAGCGAGGGGGGGAGGGGGTATGATATTAATGGATAAACTATGTGCACTGACTGGAATGATCGCGAGTAGGATGTGCAATTTGCGGGCGTGACGACATAACTGCATGTTGTGGAATGGAACCATTTCGTATCGTTCGTGTAGCCGATAAAAACGTTGCAGAGGGACGGTCCCTGGTGATCGTGTCCTTGAGATCATCGTGACACTGTAATATATAGGTTGTAGGTGGCGGCGTGGCGTTCATATCATGATCGGATCATGTGGTTGCAAACCAAATGCATGTACTGCATCAGCACACCACGCAGTGGGTCAAACAGGGGGAGGCGAAGATCGCACGCGACCATGGCCACCCCATTTGCTGAGAATCGGGTCGTCCAGCTTTGTGTCTGGGTGAATTTGGATCCTGCCCTCCCAGAGTGCTGCCGCCGACGTCGAGGGATCGTACCGTGCTGGGTCCGAAATTGTGCCACGGTTATGTGGTGCCCAACCTGCACCGATCGAGGATGCTATAAGAGTCGGAACCATGGTCATGATTGAAGATCTTGATCAAGGAGCGTTAGCGCGAAAGCAATATAACACAGGAAAGACGACCAACAGAGGAACTCTACATTCGTCGTGTACGCGTCCCGAACGACTCTTCCAGACAAACGACGATGAGCGCAGACGGCCGCCACGAAGGTTCGCAAAGGTTGCCAGATTATCGCGGACACGTTCAATGGCTTCGTTCCATTCCGCATCAGGTCTGATCGTAGGAAGCGCTTCTGGACTCGGAAGGAGCCTCAAGAAGATGAACAATCGTTCAAAGGGTCTGTTCGGTAAGAGGCGAATGAGGGCGCCCAAGGGAATAGACACAACGCCAAGGGCTAGCGAAATTCCCCATTCACGGCCACCAATACGTGTGACTTGGAAGGCAGCACCGCCAATAAACACGATGATGATCTGGACCACGACCTCTACGAAATGTCGATTAAACGTGGATATCGCAAAGTACAAAGTATAAGATTACCAATAAGTGTGACCACAACAAAGTAATGGTTCTTCAGCAGGTCTTCAAAGATGTTGAGCTTGCGGTCCAGTCGTCTCGAATTGAAGGAATTGAATATTTGTGCAAACACGAAGACGTTGAATACCACGGTCTGCACAACTGTGTCGTTCGTCGAGGTGTTCTCAAGGCCGAGAATTCCCAGACCGACGAAGTGGATAATAAGCGTGATGGTGATCTGATAGGCTGATTGCAAAAATATTTGCTTATACATGTCGACGGTGAACAGTGGCGCGGTAAGCTTCTCTGGGTGTCTGTCGAGAAGGACGGGAGACGCCGGATCGGTAGCAAGTGCGAGAGCAGCGAACGTATCCATTATGATGTTGATCCAGAGTAGCTGGACGGCCGATAAGGCGGAAGTTTCTGACAGTGATACAATGGCTGTGATAGACGTAACCACGACGGCAGTCACGTTGGTGGAAAGCTGGAATTGCAGGAATTTCCGCACGGCGTCATTTACGCAACGCCCCCACATAATAGCTTTGACGATGGAAGAAAAATTGTCATCCATAAGGATGACATCGGAAGCATCTTTTGCAACCTCAGTGCCGGCGATGCCCATCGAAAAGCCGACGTGGGCAGTTTTGAGCGCAGGTCCGTCATTTGTACCATCGCCAGTGACGGAGACGATCTCCCCCAGGGAGCGCAGCTTTTCGACGAGAATTTTCTTGTCTTCTGGGGAGGAACGGGCCAAAACCTGGAGCCTAGGCACGACGTCGAGCATCTCTGCTTCGTTCAACTGACGAAAGGCTGGTCCCTCCATAATGACGCCACCAGCTGTAAAAATCCCGCATTGGGAAGCAATGGAACGAGCGGTAAGGACATTGTCACCGGTGCACATCTTGACGGCGACACCAGCTTTCTGGCAATCTGCGACAGCCTGTCGAACACCCTCGCGCAAGGGGTCTTCTATGCCGACAATACCGATCAGAGTGAGATCGCGGGCAAGGTCTTCATATGGTATCTAAATTATGATTAGACGACAAGAAAAGGGAGTGACCGATCGACATACGTCTTCGTCCACATTGGGACGCAATCCTGGTGGAGGCCAAATAGGGAAGTCACGATAGCAAATAGCGAGGGTTCGGAGTGACTGATTGGCGTAAAAGATAATCGTGCGGGAGACATTGACTTCAGCGTACGAATCGATTACCATCGTCTCCACCGCGGCATCCTCGTTGCTAGCTTGATTTGCATTTGGTGAAACAACGACGTGGCGATTACACAGCTTGGCAAGGATCTCGCTGGCACCCTTTATGTATAGTCGATGGCTACCGTTCTCCAGCTTGACTACGACCCCCATAGCTTTGCGGTCGCTTGAAAAAGGAAGAACTTGAACAACATCGGCCGCATCCCGGATTTGCTTGTAACTAGGCCAGTCGAGCCCCTTGACGAAATTGAGGAGGGCTACCTCAGTCTTGCTGCCAATGAAGTTCTTTTGGTCGGTCGCGGAATCAACATCCTCAAAGGCAGTCGTGTTGATGGCGATAGCGACATTGAAGAGCTTGCGAAGCTGGGGCGAAAGGATGGCGTTGATCTGACTCTGGTCAACAGAGAAATCCTGGGGGTGTACAGAAACACCAGAGTCAGTACTCCTGCGAGAACGATTCTCGTCGACTACGTTCGTCCTGGACTGATTATGTTCAAGTTGTCGTGCGAACTTTGCGTGGATACCAATGGATCCTGCGACAACGGTCATTGCATTTTGTGTGAGAGTGCCAGTCTTGTCTGTACAAATGACAGAAGCGTTCGCCATGGTCTCGCACGAACCGAGTACACGAACAAGTAAATTCTCTTCTGTCATGCGCCTGGTAGCGAATGCAAGCGCAAGCGTGACAGCAAGAGGAAGTCCTTTACCTATACGTCAGCTGGAGACGGCCAGTGAGACAGTGCTTTACTCGCCTTCTGGGACAGCAACCACTACTAGGGTGACGGAGATGATGAGAATCTGTACAAAAGCTATTCCTTTTTGATTTGCAGTTCTTGATCATCCAGGATCAGAGACCGGAAAACGGACTTGGAAAAAAAACCAACCTCGGAGGGTTACCGGTACCTAACTGGACGAAGAAGCGTATCATGAGAGCACTGAACAGAACGAGGCCGGCCACACTTCCAGCTTTTGCAATCAGTTCTGCAAGGTCATTCAACTTGAGTTGCAACGGAGTGTTCTCAGTATCAGTGCGCAAAGCTAGTATCAGGTGAGGTGGGCCCAAGAGAAGTAGGGCAGTCGGATCACTCACCCATCATAATTCGACCATGAAAGCTTTTCGTTCCGACTGCGACAACGACGTATCGGCCAACACCTTCCAGTACCTTACTACCGCTGATGATGAAGCAATCCACGGACGACGAATGCCTTGGCTGCCCTCCGATAGCGCCGTCCTCTCCGAGGTTGCCCCGGGCGTTCTTCAGCGCCAAGCAAGTTGAATACGATGCCTTTTTGATGGCATCGGCCTCGCCAGTAGCCGCTGATTCGTCACACTTGATGTTATGCCCCGAAAGGAAGATTCCGTCGCAGGGGACCACTTCGCCCGGTTCCAGTAAGGCGATGTCGCCAACCACGACCTCCTACAAGACACGTACGCGTCAAAAAGATGACCAACCACACGGATGACGTACCTTAATATCAATGAGATGCTCTTCGCCATTGCGGATAACCTTGACGGTACGCTCATCTTTCTTCTGGCTGAGTGCCTCGAACTGGCGCTCTTTCTGCCAGTCATTGAGAGAGCCAACGACAACCTGGGATTGTGGTGACGATGGAAGGTAGACGAACCAGGGTATGACGTACGACGATGAGGATTGCGATGATAATGGCGACGCCTTCGACCCAGTCGACAGGCGGCCGGCCAGCAGGGAGCGTCGTGCCAAAATCTTGGAACAGGCCAAGCGCCAACGATACTACGGCAGCAATAGATAATAAGACCTAAAAGGTGGACGTGAAAGAATAGGGCAGCGCAAAGGTGAGGTATTGACGTACTAAAACCTTGTCCTTGAGTGCATGCCACATCAAGCGGAGAAGAGACGTTGTCTGGCGCTGCGGGAGGATATTTTCACCGTATACCGCCTTGCGGTCAGCTAATGAGGCAGTGTGAGGGTCAGATGGCTTATGTGTATCATTGCCGCGCCCCGTCGAGTATGAGCATTGGGCATGATCCGGGGCCGTCGGAAGGGACTCGTGTACGTGAGGATCGTGTCTGTGAGAGACGCCTTCCCCTGCACCGATGGCAGCGCGAGATGGACGACCGCTGTCAGGGTCAAGAAATAAGCCACGAGTAGGGTGAGTGCCGAGGCCCTGGAGAATGGCAGCGATACCGCCTAGCGCTTGGAGAGCATCCATATTTTTGGGATCCAAGAGACTTGCGAGTCGATCTGGGTCAAGCGAAAATGGACCGAGGTCAGGTGGAGGGTCGTTCGAGACAGGAGAATTTGGAGGTTGTGGCTGCGGAACCTGGATTGAAGTGCCGTCGTCGGACAAGCGATTATGGAGTTTGTATGAATCGTCAAAGTGGGAGTGAGAAGCGATAGTTAGACTGGTGGCATCGGATTTGGGGCGACGGATGGGAGAGAGACTGAACGCGCTCGGACCGTAATCGGCTTCTGTTTCGCCGATGGAGCTGTGGCTATCATGTGAGCTAGTGAAGCTGGCCTTTCTGCGATGGGCGGTGCTATCTATGGCGGAGGGGCTGAGGAGCTGGAGAGAGGAGAATCCAGAACGTTCGTCGGGTCTGTTATCTCTCAAGGCGAGGGAAGTTGCAAAATGAACAGAGGATTGGGTCGAGAGGGTGGGGGATGGGGGATGGACGAACGAGGCTGCGTCATTCGAGGACACAACGGTGAGGGAGGGAGACGGGGAGCGGGGAACGTCGAAAGAAGAGCGCTGGGCGGAGGAGGATGGAATAAGAGGATGGAGGGAGAGAAGGTCGGGAGGGGGGGGTGAGGGAGGTTGGTCGTTTACGAGGGAGAGTTTGGAGGAGAGATCGGTTGTGACGATCGCAGGTATGTTGGGGGCGGCGGGAGGCATGTCGGGCGGAAGGGAAGGGTAGAGAGCAGTTGAGGGATGTTATAGCACTAATGTAGGGAAGAGAACGATCAGCAGCAGTATACAGGTGGCAGGTTGATGATTCGCTGCCAAACGCCATTCGCCGGGTGCCAGTACACGCGGTGGTTTAGTAGTTCCATCGAACATTCGAATCGAAGACACAGCCCTGTTCCATTCGGAAACATCCAAGGCACGCCACCCACGCACCTTTTGCGAACGGAGTCGAGCCAGCTCTTCGCGACGGGTCGAATACGCTCTCCGTCACCGTCTTGGTCGTCCCAGCGTCGCGCTGGACATCGAGAGTCTGTTTCCGTCGCTAATCCCTGCACCTCCCATTTTGGGCTGCAGATCATTACGGCCCGGGCGTCCGTGCGGCGCCCCTCTACCGCGACGTCATGCCTCCACCCACGCCGTGCGGCCACTCTTCTTCCGCGGGTCTCTGGTGCACCACCGTCACAGCAGACGTGGGGGAAACTACATATCCGCAAGGTACGACCGGCCAACCCTTCAGCCCACATGTACAAGGGTGTTTCAAATCAATCCGTATCTATCCAACAAGTGATCCAATCCATTTGTTTCCATTTGGCTGCGTTCCGAATCCACGCGCACCCGGCATGTCTGCTTGTTACATATTAGCATTCGCAATCTCCCTCATAATGGTTCTAGCCCTCTCATTAATCCACCTCCCCTCTCATCCGCTCGATTGACTCACCATCCGACTCGGCAATCGCAAACCTTCTTGTCTCTCAACCTTGTTCGGTCGGCCTGACCACCGGCGGCATGGCACCTTTTGTGCTCATATCGCCCAAAACGGCAAGTCTAGTAATCGACACAGCCCACTGCCGACGAATTCCATGCAGAACATTCCATGTTTTCAAAAACCTCATTCCAGCTTATAATTATGTCGACAGAACCAAACAACCGCGTAATTATCGAACATGCATGGAGCCCGTTCCGGTGCAATGACACGTCCTTATCGCGGTGGAAATAAACGTTTTTCACATTGCAACGCCTTCCTATCGACCACTGCGGCCTACCAGAAATCCTGGACCGCTCGAACGTTCGTCAGTTCCATTGGACGAAGCCCAAGAAGGTTCCTTCCACTCGATGTCGCTGGAAGATGCACGCTCACCGTGGAGGTAGAGGGCTTTCCCCGGCCCATCCAGACGGATTCTCAATCAAGGGCTGTGAAACAAAAGGTTGCCTTATCATGGAGATCGCTGGAAAAAAGTACCGTTTTTTGGCAAGTTCCAGTGCGCATCAGATGACGAGCGCCGCTACTTCTCCATACAGCAATGTCACGACGGCCACCGTCTGCGAAATGTGTAAGCATGCCATGTTACGCGCGTAAGATGACTCGCCACCTAACAGTATAGAACTTGGATGTCCACAGCGATACAAATCAGTCAAGGCTATGACTTGCTGACAGGAACACTTTTCCGCTGGGCGAGTCAAATTCTCGTTTTAGGCGTGATGGGCGAACAGCAAGTTCCGTAGTCGCACCCTTTCCAAGGTACTCCTTCAGTCGATGCCATACAAGTCAACCGTAGCGTCTACTCGGGTACACCGCTCCTCCTATCACCACCGGGCCCCACACACAGACCGAGAAATGTGGAGAGGCAAATCTGTATCGTTGTGAGCACCTGACTAGGGAGCGCCACGCCCTTTGTCCACCGTGGAGCGCATAACACCAAAAAAGCAACTCATTCACGCTCGATGGACATGCCATCCTCATGAACATAATGTCAGGTATATCAACGAACCAGTCCCCCAAGTCCTGCCATATTCAATCCCTATATCCCAATTGGATGAATCTTGCAGCGGCCCGCTCGACGTCAGAGGCTGACGACATGGTCGTGGTCGCCTTCTGTATGACGCCAAACCGGTTGCCACCTGCTGGATGCCACATATACAGACACGCGCGTCCATGGCCGGTAGCAGCTCAGAGGTGATCGTGCGCAACCACACGGTTGAACTCAGCCCAACACATACCATGCCGCCAACTTGAATGATACGCAGCCCAAACTGCGGTCAGCGATGGGTGTGAGAGGGCCATGAGGATCCACGCAGGGTAGCGGAACGCCATTGGCCCCCCCCCCGTTTGTACAACAAAGCGAGGCCTTGATCGCAGGGAACCTGCATCGACGCAAAACCCTGCATGGAAGATGCGTTTTTCGAGCGTGCAACGACGTCACGCAGATCGCACACATTATTGGCCGATACATTGCGTGCGTGCGCGCAACCTTTCTTTCCTTCGAGGGACCACCACCCAGGACGTAAGTGGAAATAGGGCACGGACTGCGGTGAGGTCACCACACAACTAAGGGGTTTCATAATAACAGCCATTTCTCGAAGGCAGCGCGCACCACCAAGAGGGACGCCAAGGCCGCCGTGTCACCGCATGTGTTGCGATGTTTCCATTGGAAGCTTTCTACAGAGAACCCGTGACGGGCGGCGGCGGGGAGAGCCGCGAACTGCCAGACGGGCGGGCGGGCGCAAACCGAACCAGTTTTTTTTTTGTCAGACTTGGAGGGGGAGCCGGGGAGGAACCCGGCGAAAAAAGAATGGACACGCCGCAGCATGCTGTCCACGCAGACAACGTTACCGTGGCCGGCTGGCAACACCACGGGTTGGGTAAAACAACGTGGTAGCCGGGCGGAGGCATTGGCATGGCCTGAGAGGCATTCTCAGGGAAAGGCCCTGGACGTGGTTTAGTGTGATCACTAGGGTACCGGTTCGTTGGGAAAGTGGACTAGATGGTCAAGATCGTTATGGAAGCATGGCGGACAGCCAATGTTTCAGCTCGTCTCCGCGCAGCGTGACGAGAGGTTACTACGGGTGGTACAATCAAAAACTTCCATGCGATGCATTCGAGCGATGCCAGGACACTCACACGATGAAAGAGAGCCAGGATGTCATCATGCATGACCCACAATAACATGACCAGGAACAACGTTGCACTTCCATTACCTCGAGTCACGTTCCCCACAGACGTCCGCAGATCTTATGCAATCCATGTAAGCGAACGAAACGACTGCACGTTGCCTACACATTGCCAGCGTGACCGCAAGAAATTCTAAGGGAAAGGTGACCCGAAAAGGCGTAATACCGTACGACTCGTCTACGTTCTAGAAATTCTGTTCGTTATAAGAACTTGCGTAAAAAAGGAATAATCATATAGAAGAGCCAACGAATAGATATATCGGACGAACGGAGAGGTGGTGCAGTATGTAATACTATCGCCTGCATTGATCCCTAAATATACGAAAAAGTCACACCTTCTCCGAAGCTTCATGGTGCGGGGCTTACCACCTGTGGGGTAGGTACTCGCCCGTTCACCACGTCGCTTCCTGGCTCCTCGTCCTTTCTTTGCACAAGTTTTGCCTGACCTTCTTCGTCCAGAGAATCTCGTTTCAGTCGGCCCATTTCCCTAATGAAGCTTGATCCCCAGAAAGCCGCGGAGTACTTGTTGACGTATTTGAACAGCTTGCGATGGTTCTCAGCACGTTTCCCAGCGTCCATCGTGACAGCTTCATGAATAGCGTCCGCGACCTGCTGCGAGTCCCACGGGTTGACAACAATAGACCCATTCAAACTTTGAGCCGCCCCCGCGAATTCAGAAATGATCATAACACCCTGACGAGCTTGCTGACAGGCAATATATTCGTATGACACCTAATGTATCGTGGACGTCAGTGAACGCCGCAGCCAAGACGAGGACCCTTACAAGATTCATTCCATCCCTGGTGGATGACACAAGACAGACGTCACTGACGGCGTACAGGGCACAAAGCTCGTCAAATGGCAAGCTCTTGTGCATGAAATGGATAGGCACAAAGTCGACTGTCCCGAAGCGGCCATTGATACGTCCAACCAGCTCGTTGACCGTCGATCGCAAGTTTTGGTACTCCTCGACGTCTTGGCGGGAAGGAACAGCGAGTTGCACCAATACCACCTCCAGAACCGTTGGTCTCATTATATGCTTGGGCGTGCAGGTGCTCACCTTTCCAATCCACTCTGGATGCTGCATGAGGAAAAGCTCGAGCGCATGCAACTTTTGGGGAACACCCTTGATGTAGTCGAGGCGGTCAACACCGACGATCAGCTTCACACCCGCGAATCGCTGCTCCAACTGAGCAATGCGCGACTTGACCGAGTCTTTCTTCAAGTTCTGTTCGGTCCTTGCTCAGTGAGCAGTTCGGGACAACGTAAGGACACCCGCACCTCGATGAAGGAACTAGGTTCAATCCCGATAGGGAATGTGCCTACGTGTGCCAAACGCCCCTCGAACTCGACGCCGTTAGGCATTGTCGGCAAGCCAAGGATGCGAGTGCATGAAGATAAGAAATGACGCGCATAGTCGTATGTATGGAACCCGATGAGATCACAGAACAATATGCCGAGGAGGATTTCGCGGCGAACGGGAAGGATCCTGAGCGCTTGTCAGAGTCGGATCGGATACCGGACGTGATGCGTACCGATAAATCTCGCTGCTCGGGAAAGGGGTGTGCAAGAAGAAGCCGATTTTGACGCCGGGGATCTTTTCCGTGTTCGTGGAGAAGCTTTCCTCGAAACCCTCCGTGATCTTGGACAATTCTCGTCTTTGCCAGTCCCCGCTCGCTGACCCGTCGACAAGTCCCCGCAGAATCATGGGAAGGAGCATGAGATGATAGTCTTGCACCCAAACCATGCTACCGGGCGTAATCTGGGCGCGGACTACCTCGGCGAATTGCAGGTTCGCTTGGCGATAGGCCATCCAGTTTTCCTCATCGAAGTTCATCTCGCCTGGGTGGTAGTGAAAAAGTGGCCATAGGATGGAGTTGGAGAAACCATTATAGTGGCGGTCGGCGACGTCATCATCGAGATAGACGGCATGGCAAGAGTATTCGTCCATGAGCCGCTTGTCGACATACGGACGATCTTTTGAGGGGATGCAGAAGCCTGGCCAACCGATCCACGTAAAGTTCAGGGACTTCTTGAACCCGGAGAGCGCAGACACGAGTCCACCAGAAGACATTTTGAAGTGGTATTCGCCTGAAGCATCCTTGGTAATTGTAATAGGAAGCCGGTTAGAGACGACGATGAGATGTCTTCCTTCACCAAAGTCCATGTCGGTGACGTTGGGGTCGAAGGAGAGGTGAGGGAAGAGTGAGGATGGCATGATGGAACAGAGCCGGGTTTATAAGAACTACGAGTTCGAGAACAAGTCTTCAGAAATCGAGCAGGAGAGCCGGATTAGGCAGATTATCGGATCAAGTCGACTAGCTCCGTTTTCCAAACGGACGTGGCGAGCTCAGGAGCTCGAGCTACTCGGCACTCCGTACATCCGATTCTCCTTCCGAGATAGCCCATTTACCTGAGTTGACAATCGAAACCGTCCGACAAGTTTTCCTCAAACACCAATCAGATAAATCCCAGATGGCACAATGCTTTCATTACTCTGCATTACATGTAGTGCACAACGGGAATGGTACATGCTATACGTGTCGTGATCAGTCGAATAGACCAAAGCCCTGACAATCATTCAATATTCAGTCACAGTAGACGTTGCGTAGTCAAATTGCCTTACCATGTCCTCATCGGATTCCTCTTTCTCCTCAGCCTTCTCCTCAGCCTTGGTCTCCTCCGCGGCAGCAGCCGGAGCAGCGGACTCTGTAGCAGCCGGAGCGGCAATAGCAAATGCCTCGGGGTTCTCCAAGAACGCTTTAGCCTAGGCAACGAGAGTTAGAAAAAGATTCATTCGAGATGAACAAAAGTCAGTAAAAAAATGAGTAATGCATCGTGAGGTTCAGCATTTTCAGTGTCGAGAACATCACATGGCCAGTAAATAACATGGAACTGACCTTTTCAGAGCCCTCGAAAGTGTAGTCAGTAGCCAGGGAAACAGCGATAAGGTTCTTGTACGAGTTGACAAGAGAATGGACGACGGAGGCAATCGTTGGGTACTGCAGCGCGAGCGAAATGCAGGCAATTGACTTGATTCCGGACAAGAATCGGTCGATAAGTTCCTTCTCGCCGATGTCCAGAACCGAGGGAGCGAAGACATTGCCAGAGTCGAATATTTGGACTACCGTCATACCGTACGTGAAAGGGGAAATGTTCAACATGTTCAAGAGGGTAGCCTCAGAAGGTCCGACACGGCTACCGGCAGTGACGACTTGAACATCTGACACGATTTCAATGGTCCCACGGGCAATCTTTGTGGGGATACCGAGAGCCTGGAAGAAAGAAGTCTTTCCGGGTTCCATGCCAGTGTTACCAGCGGGAACGAAGACATCTTTGGGGGCATAGGCACCGGCACGGGCGGGGGCGGCAACCTTGTTGGCAACTATAATCTCACGTACTTCTTTGAGGTCGGAAGCGGTGAACACGAAACCGATGTTTCCTTTGATGTGAGGGAGGAGTTTCTCAAACTGAGGGTACTCGGAGAGGATGGAACGGAGGGCGCGGCGGACCATTGTGTTCTTGCCCATCAGGACTATACCAT
Organism: Tylopilus balloui; assembly: GCA_038089995.1. Classification (NCBI taxonomy): domain Eukaryota; kingdom Fungi; phylum Basidiomycota; class Agaricomycetes; order Boletales; family Boletaceae; genus Tylopilus; species Tylopilus balloui. The sequence continues at coordinate 76,548 of JBBPLW010000034.1, read as the reverse complement.
TCCCACGGAGGGCAGTACGGATCTGGTGCATTTGGTTTGAACCGACATTGTCGACGTTGACCAAAAATATGGAAGCTGGATAACTAGAGTTGATAAACTCATGGCAAAGAGGTGTTATGGCACATACGATATTTCGCGATGAGTTCCTTCAACTTGGTGAAGTAAATCTCCTTTTGTGCACGAGTAGCACCCATTGCTGTGTGTAGTAACTCTGAGTCGAAATTGCGTCCTCGAGATCACTGGACGCGTTACTGAGGATAAAGCGCCATTGTGAAAATGCGTAGGACTCACATGTTTAATATAGGGGATTTTGAGTGAATAACTAGTGCCTCCCGATTGACCTCTGTAGGTATCAGTGAGCCAAATAACACCTGCGAAATCACTGATCATATACCAGCAGTGCCAATGGATTTTTCAAGGCGACCGGTCTTTGGATGTGGTGTATCTCCCTAATTCACAAGGTTTCGGCGGTCGACCGCAGCCGGCATTTGCCGTGCAAGTTCTTCAATAAAGTTAGATCTCCGACGGACTCTGCCGATGGCTCTCCTCATGTTTGGCCGTGTTGTAGCTGGCACGTGACCACGAAAACGTCACGCCTCAAAGTCGGTGGCTCGACTTGACAACGACCGCGACTTGATGAGATGGAATGTTGCGATGGTGTCTGTCGACCGTCCGAGCCCTTGGCGGTCATGACACTAGTTCAAGGCGAGTCTTACTCCGTATACAGTCTCTTTGGAACTTAACCATAAGACGCAAGGTCGTTTCACTTTTTCAGCCTTCCGACGTTACGGCCTTCGAGATACCGGTTCGTTTGCGCATATGCCGACGCGGCGGCTCCTGTAGCAAACTTGGTCGAGGAATCGGATTCCCTGGTCATCACTTCATGCTCTGTACGGTTCCGCCCTATCAACCCTCAAGATGTATCCCCCGCCTTGAAGTCCACGAACACCCTCGAGAATCGCGAGTCCTGCAGGGTCGCATGCTCCCGGATCAGTTACTCTGCCATCGACACCTTGAGGCGACTTCTTTCCCCAGAAAATGTTGCGTCAAATCAACCTGCTACTCATTCACTGGCCACTATTCGCTCTCTGTATTACCGTGCGGAATCAAGGAACCAACTTAAGATGCTGGATGCCAGGATGCTCACCCTTTTAATCGGCTTATTTGGATCGTTATCTATCGACCCTTGTGTATCTGTTGCATACAGCCCCCCCCTGGCATCCCATTTCCTGGAGACATCCACACGCAGGACGCACTGGGCGTTCGTTCTCAAAGTAGGAAGATACAAGTCAGAGAGGGGAATACCCTTCCAAGACTCAGATCGATTCTGGTTGATGCGTGCCGAACTCGCCATGGTCCACGCCGAACCACCTTTAAAACGTAGGCCCCCCTTTTCTTGATTGTGTCAGATGTTGCACTCGCAACCCACAGCTCTTTCGGAAGGTACCTACAGCGCCATTTTGCGTGCGCGTACACACTATCACGTCATTCGCCGTCATACCCGTCACCCCGAAGTACACGCTTACTACCTGAGGGCGCTTCTAACTATTCAAGATTCCCGCCTTTTCGATTTTGCTGCTTCCGATCTCTCTTTCCTTCTGCGAAACCATCGTGTGTGCCATCCGTGGCTACAACGACTACTTTACCGCCTGGTTATCCAACACGGGGAATTATTGTCGACCCGATCGCAAGAAGCCATCCTTGCTGCTCTTTGGAATCGTGCTTACCAGAGAACTGGTGAGGCCTCCGGCCTTGTTCCTGAAAACGGCCTGTCGGATATAACACTAGGCGGTTCCATCTTGGAAACAACGACAATCGCTCGCTCGCTCTCCTCTACTTTGTTCGGCTTCGCTAACGTCCCTTCCAACGACCACCCCGCGATCTTAATTGGTTATCTTTTTTCCGTTTTCTCGCCAACATACGCACTTCCTCTTCGTTGGAGTTCACTGATGTTGTTTTCCATCTTCAACTCCTCTGGCATCTCGCACTCTAGTGGAACCCACTGGACGAGCGGTCATGCGACGCCTCGAGTAATTTTGTGCTGGCAAGTTATTTTTGGCCTTGCTACCGTGGAGATGATTGAGCGAAAACCATCCTCGGTACCCCCAATGCGTCCCAGCCCTACGGAGGGAGTCTTACAAACAACACGCTCATTGTACCACATGTGGCGACCTATTATCAGATCATCTTTGGTGTCTCGAGATCTTGCGTGTGCTATTGCAATATCCTTTCTCAGGATAGCAAGCATTTATAGGGACGCAGCGTTACTCTATGGTTGTCGAGATCTCTACCAAGCGGAGAGCAGTTCAGAGGGTCCCCGGACGTCCATGCAACAACTCCTTGCCGCTCAATATCTCGCAGCAGTAGTGCGCGTCCAGGGCGCGCTTCCAGACGTGGTGCTTACAGCATTAGAAGCTGTCTCTCCAGACTTGAAGCAGCAGTTCGTCGCTTCAGCTATAGAAGTTCTTGCACCCATTGATGCCTCACTCGCTTACACGCTCTACACTGTCGTGCAAGGAAATGGAATGGAACTTGATTCAGGAGCAGCTTACGCCCTTGCCATGTCCCTTGCTCGGCGTGGGGCGTTCCTCCAAGCCACCCTGTTTCTCAACAGCGGTCGTTTTTCAGTAGAGAAACGGGGAATTCTTGTCTCCGTCTTCGCGCGCAGTCTTCGGGAGAACACACGAACTCGCCACCCAACTAGCGTCTTCGTTGCCATCGTCAACGAACTTGCGGCCTTGTACCACTCTCACGTTCCGCCCGAGCACTTTCGAGGGCACCTTGAACAACTGTTTGTTTCTTTAACCCAGCATGGCAGAGGCAGTCAGCTATACCCTGTGATCATTTCCATCTTCAGAAGGTCGCCCAGTTTTTTTCAGCCACAGTTCTTCGTCAGGTATTCCCATCTGCTGGTACGGCATAGACAATTTTCAACTGCTAGGAAAATCTTCGATGCTATCGCAGCCGCACATCCAAAAGTTGCCCGGTCACTCCGCATTTTTACAAACCGATTCGTAATGCGGACGAGGGTATTCCGGGTGTTCAAACGAGTTACTCTTCTCCGCGGGCCAACATCGCTTAGACTATCCTCTCGTCTGCGGCGCCGTCCCTGCGCAGGGCCTCAACTTGATCTTTCGCTTCAAGAGCTTTTGAAATCAGGCCGCGTGCTTGCTGCCAAGCGCATTTTTGCCTGCGCGGCAGCAACAATTTCTTCAAAACAGCGCACTGCCTCGGGGAATATCTTATTGCACGGGGTCTCTTGTCAAGCCATGTCACGTAATGGAAGACGTGTCCGCAAAGTTCTTGCACTCTTGGAGAGTCTTGTCGAGAACCACGGTTTTCGTCCCGACAGAGTGACGGCGAACATTTTGATCAAGGCTATGATCAGCTGGCGGTCAGCATTCGATTCCCCCCGACTTCGCGAAATGTTTGATCGGCTCATCGGGGGTGGATATCCCGCTGCAAATTATTCGCCCCTGCATCCACCGTTCGGCTCACGGCCCACACAGCTCTCGGGGTCGCCTGGCTTTTCGAAGCTTCCGTCCTTTGTTTCATTTGAGAAACATACACGGCCATTATTCAAGATGTTCATCAAGGCATTCTATTTGTGTAATGATGTGGAGGCCGCGAGAAAGGTGGTTGGGATCCTCAAGGTGGAGGAGTGCAAAAACGTTGTGGCGAAGGAAGTGAGGCGGAGAGCAAGATCGAAGGGCAGGCTCAAAGCAGGTCAGAGGAACGTGATCCCACTAGACGCCACAGTATCTGAATCTTCAATTGATTGACATGCTGTTAATCTCTGAAACTGTACACGTTCAGCACCACTGTCTGCTTAACGTCCGGCGTTGACTCGCAAAGTCGACATTTGTCAAACTGCATGTTCTACCTTGACGCAGTTCAACGTGGTGTCGCAAGTAGATCTCCGAAAATAAATTGAACTCTGGATCGTCATCTGCCCCGTCGAGTGGCGTTCAAAGGGATCGCTCGAGTCATTGAATGACTATGAGTGGCCTTGGGTTGCCCTTACTAGACCAAACTCGGATGTGCACTCCTCCCCAGGTAAGGCGACCATAATATTCCTCACGCGAGATTGTTGGTTTGCATCACTGTTACAGGGTCTGCGCCGAACTCGACGGCCATCGTACAGAATGCTTAGAAACGCAGAGAAGCAGCGCCATGGATCATCTCCCCCCGTCGAAACGCCGTCCCCGCCATCTCGGAGGTGGGAGCAATTCCAGAAGACGACCCTAAGAATGGAGGGCCGTCGTTCCAACCCCGCGACTCGAACAGGTCCGACCGGAGTCGGCCCGCCTCTCAAAAAGGGGGCACGCCGCCTGGCATGGTTGGTGATCTGAGCCCGGGCCGCACGCTTCCCAAGCACAACCTCCTCCGCAGATCCCCAGGTCGGAGGCGTCGGACGAAGCAAAGACGTATTTCCTGCTCCGGGTAAGGCGATCTGCAATCATGTTGCGGCGGTCTTTGTTTCTGGCGAGCGAGCTCGTCCGTTCCATGCGTCGCCTGTGCATTTCTAGGATGCGATCAAAGCTAAACCCGGAGAAATCGTCCCAGAAGACGTCGTCGGAGATCGGCTCGCACGCGCAGGCTACGAGAACGTTCGGCCTCGAGGTCCCCTGTGGGGCGGGGGAGCATGCAAAGCGATGTTTCCCGAGATCGGCGGTCGTTTCACGCGCGGGCCCGACGATTTCATCGTATCTCAGTTTGCTCGTTCAGGTTCAGAGACGACGGACAGGAGTGGCCAAAGATCATGCGCGTCATCGTCCGCTTGGAGGGATGACGCTTGGGAGTATGTACACGGGGCAGTACAAGTGGGTGACAGCCCCCCCCGACCCCCTCCGCTCACGCCCGACGAGTGGGAATGCACCATCTGTCACGGAGAAAAAATCTCGGTAGCTTTTGCCTGTTTCCAAGGGCGACCGAGAACATGCCTCACCAAACGTCCCCTTTTTTTGGGTGAAGCGAAAAAGGACGAACGAGCTCTCGGCGAGGAGATCCGATGTTGGTCTCGGAGCCAAAATCGTGCCTTGGAAACGCCCAAGCCCGCGATTCTACAACACAAGAGGTCGCGACTGCTCTGTAATCCAACGAACGATTCCACGCGAGTGCGGATGAGGTCCCCCAGGTATATGATGAAGGCAGAGAAGTATGTTCTCTCTCCAGCTTTTTTTCTTTCTTTTTTCTTGGTGCGAGATTTGACCGATACCGTCTTAGGTGACCCGCGCATGAAGTGCGTCGATCACGAAATGTGAATTTCCAGCGTAGGATTGCGGCTGGCTCTTGAGCTTGAACAACGTTCTGGCCTTGGTTGCAGATCGAAGACAAGCACATGGGTCTAGTTTTCATTTCGTAGCTACGTAGCTATCATCGTTCTCTCTACTCGATCGTGCATTACTTGCGTATTCCCAATGAGCCAAGTAGGCAGGCCATCTGACAATCGTCATGTTGGAAACAGGGACGACTAATCATGCTCACTTCAGACTGGATCAACGTCTACAAACGAGTCGGGCGAGATAGCATTCGACATGATCAACGCGGACGTCTAAATACGCATAGTTAAGAGGCAATAGCGAGCAAAAAGAACGAAGAAAGGTCCATCAACCTCTATTCAAAAGCTTACAACCACCGGTGCGCCTGAATCCTCGAGATCCAGCATGTATACTTTATCCCGCAAAGTATGAGGCTCGACCTCTTCCGCTCGCGTGCGATCTGAGCCCGAGTCTGACAACGTGCCAGAACCGACAGTCGCAGTCTCCGTCCCACCGTCCTCTGCGGTCGAGTTCGACATGTGCGCCGCGTCCTCGCGCATACTTTCGGCCTTGACGACCAGATCCACCACTGGCGTCGCCTGGTACCCCGCTTCCTTTTCCTCTTCCTCTTCCTCAATGCTGTCCGACCGACTCAGCTTGCCAGGCGGTTCGATCTTGGGTAGCGCCACCCGGTGTTCCTCAGCCGCGTTGCCACTGGGGAACGCCACTCCCATTCTACGCGCGAGCTTCCGCTCTCGGATCCTCGCGAGGCTCAGACGACGTTCCTCCATCCACTGCTCCTCGTCGAGCACGGGTGCGGCTGCCCGCGCCGTAGTTTCAGTCGTCGGCGCGACCTTCTCACATTCCAAACCCATCCCTGCGGCAGCGAGAACACGCATGATTGGGGCGTGAGAACGAGGGTTGGGCATGCGATGAGCATAAGTGGCATTCATCCTACGAGGAGGGGGGAGGGGGAGAGGGAGAGATGTTAGATCGGGTAAGGTAGCTCGTTGGAGCCGAGTATGGACGGCTCTTACCCCGGGCCAAGAACGAACTCGCCACCCAGTTGCGTAAAGTTGCCAGCTTTCTCCCACACGGGCATACCGACACGAAGAGCGTTCTTGAAGACCATGGCAATGCCACCCACGGGTCCGTGACGCACGTAGCCACCTCGCTTACGCTGTGAAAGAGGTTCCATTACGTGCAAGGTCATGCCCAGCGCCTTGTAAAGACGCAACGTGGGGTCGGTGTAAACCGTAAACGGAGTGCGAAATATTTCTGTATGAGCCATCAATCATCGATCCACTAGAACCATCACTGTCAGTGGTGGGACACGCACGTCTGTAAGATTTGATCATGTTGAAGGAACCGTTGCCAATAACGACCAAGTTTGCTTGCGCATCCTTGAGCATCCTTGGATCAACGTTGTCTGCCAGAGAGAACATGTAATCTTGACATAACGGACACCTAGACTCGTATTCAGCATCTCATAGTTCACAGGACAGAATGGAACCTACCAGAAATGTCTGATAAAAATAACAATCGTCTTTTGGTCTTGGAAAAGCTCGCCGAACGGCACACGTAAGCCATTTTCGGCAACGACGAAACACGAAGCAGCTTCTGCGAGCTGCCTGGGGGTCGGCAATGCATGTTCGTCGAACGAAGGGGAGGAAAGCAGCTGAGCCGTAGATGGCTGTGTGCTCTCGTATTTGTGAGTAGAGTTGGCAACGGGGCCAAAGCTGCGACCATCGAGGGCCGTCAGAGAGCGCACGTGGGTAGGTGCCGTAGCAACACGTGTAGGAGAATACGAGGCATGAGAAGAATGGGAGGGTAGGGAGGAACCACCAACGCTACTCGTGAAGCCCAGTTCGGCATCTGTAAGGGGCTCGTAAACATATCCGGTGGTCAAGTCGTGAATGGGGCTCGAGACGTCCATGGTGTGCAGACGAGTGGCAAGCTCTGCCGGGAAGAGCGTTGTCGACTTGCGACGAGCGTGAAAAGTGTTCTCTTCTGAGACGTGTTTGGGTTTGGATGACCGGTCGTTAGAGAGATGAGGGAATGACGTGTAAGAAGCGTTTGTCTGACTCAGGGTCAAATTGTCAGTAGACTGGGTCAGACCTGGGCGACTCCCAAGCTTCTTTGGCAGCAACCGGGCAAACTTCTTAGCCTTACTCGGCGTTGTCATATGGTCTTCGGCCGAAAAGGAAGCCAAACGGAGCGGAGAGGACGGAGCGGGGCAGTCAGCATCAGAGTGGACGCGCAGGTAGAACGACTGCACACTCTCGCTGCTCTGTCCGATGGACGATGTGGGAGAGATAGCCAGAGGTTCCGCGGTGAGCGCAGGAGTAGACGAGAGCGCGGTGGAAAGAATAAAAGATTGGAGTTTTGAGTGTCCATAAGGCGAGTTCTTGGGTGGGGTGGGCACCGTAAGTCGCGCTTCTTTTCTGGACACGGCCGAGCGGGAGCGCCTGCGCTGGATTGGGACGGGCTGTGAGTACTCGGGAGCGCGGTCCCGATGGCGTGGTGTAGATTCTGGCCCACTGGTGGGCGTGTCTAAAATGTTGGAGGTGCTTCTAGTGAATGATGTCGTCACGAAACCTAAATCCCTACCCGAAGGCGTGGGTGAAGTGACCGGGAGAGTGTCATGGTTAAGATATGCCTGATATATGTCCGGTGGATATCTGCCGCCAGTGTAAAGGAGGGTTGGGAGATGGGAGGTAGATTCACCGCGAAAGGAGATAGGGGCGCCGGTACTGCTCAAAGTACTGGCGGTGCGACTTCGAAGGACGGAGAGTGGTGCGAAAGGATCATCGGGGTCTGGCGTCGGATACCGTGCCTCAAGGTCTAGGCTTGGGGCAGGCTTTCGTCGCACCCAGGATTGGTTGAGGGAGGAATCGCTAGTCGACACGGACATGGTACGGACGTTGCTCGCCCAAAGCTCGAGACCTGCAGGAGGAACGCGGGATGGATTCCAGCGGGAAAGTGAAGGACAATCATCTACGAGTCTTTATGTAGGATTCCCATCGTGGCTTCGGTGAGGATGGTCGCTGCGAACCTTGTTCTAGGGATTACACGTTTTCCGCATTGCCTCAATTCCCGTCGGTTACGCGCCCCTTTATCACCAAATTGACTGGTGCCGTCCGCTTCACAGTGCTTCTGGACCTGAGAGCCAGAGATGATGTGTACGGCTGGCTCGCATCCCTGGTCAAGTTGGCAATCACACGACTGAGCATGGGCAAGATGAGAACATCCTCGAGCCAAGTTGTTGCCCAGGTTCACCGATACTCACGTTTGGAGCAATCGCTCTTCAGCGCCTCGTCTGAATGTCCTTATCCTGTTTGCTTCCTTGTTTCCTCCTCCGTGAGCGGAGAATCGACGGACGACCACAGTTGGCATCGCCAAGATGGACGATTCCAGGGCAACGCGGCTGCCAGTTATTCATTACAGGATCCGAGAGAGAACGTTCTAATGGTACGAGATCTCAAGAAATGCCAACCTTACTTTTCCATCCCATATCCGTCTCACGTTCATCCTGGCCGCGAGTACTCAGCACTTGCCTGGAACAGGCGCAGGCGTTGGCTGAACCATGAGCTGTGGGTACAATCAGAATCTCTCTACAGAACACATGCAAGTCGGCTTGCCTTGATGGTTTGAGCAGTGGCAAATATCGTGCAAGCCACCCCAAAGACACCTAGCAGTATATCTGTAAATTTCTCCATCGGGGTCTTGGCTACCGCTTTGTAGTGCAGCAGCGGAGGGTATACGAAACACAGCGGGATACTGAATATCGAGTCAATCTCCACAGGATACTCCTTACAGCAACGAAACTTACCAAGCAAAACTGCCAATCAACGCAACGAACTTGTCGAGGTCCGCAGCGCCAGCCCAGCTGATCGCCGTGCAAACCATCACCACTCCAGAGCGGAAAAGGTTCTTGAGCCATTTCACGCGCAGGTCCCGTTTCCCACTCCTTACAAACAATCCATTCTCTAGGATACGCACGGCCGGGAAAAGTTGAAGTGGAATAGACAAGAGAATAGCTGCAGAATATAGGAATTGGACCTGTTTCACCGAGTCGGCTAGGTCGCTGGAACTCGTAAAATGCGAATCAACTTACAGCTTGCGTGAATTTGTTTGTCGGGTCAAGGTTGACGAGGACAACCGCATCGACCTCTGGTCCAAAAGTCAAGTAAGCGAGAGCACCCGCTCCACCAAAGAGCACTTTTGTAAGAAGTGAGCATCATAATAGTGATAGACGGCCTGAGACGATGAGTACCAAGTGTTCCGATCATGACGCCGGTCAAAGCTTTCGGAAACTTGTGCGGTTCACGCATGGCATCCGTGATGGGGATAACCTAAGCCGTACATCAAAACTTGGGTAGTGGAATTTAGCAATGGAAGACATACCAATCCTACTCCTTCAAATGAGAAAACAGCAGTACTTTCGCGACCTCATTAACAATACCATACGCTTGACCAAAACAGAGACTCACCCAATGAACAAAGGGAAATCTCGTGGATTAAACATCTGAATCGGCGCTATGCCCCTATTACTGATGATGGAAAGTTCGCTTCCAAAGATATAAAGCAAGCCAGCAAGGATAAATGCATCTGCGATGAGGGCAGTTGTACTGAGTTTCGCGAGGCTTCGAACGAGGGCCAATGGCAGAAAGATGATCAGCTGAATGAGGATAAAGAACAGGACAGAGAGGTTGCTTGCGCAATGTGTGACTGCCGAAACAACTGCCTATGGGAGTCGGTTACGCCGGTACGACGTCGTTGGATGAAAAAGGCTAACCTGGAGATTTTCCGCGACAAAGATAGTGTAAGCTGTGACAAATCCAATTTGGGATATCGTGATAGAAAAGAGTATCGCATATCGCATCCATGGCCCATATAGCGCGCCACCGATGTCTAACGTTCGTGTGAATGGGGTGTTGATTTGGCGAATGGGGAGTTCTCACCTCCAAAGGAACCAGAAACGACGAATTTTGCCTGGACCAGGAGTAAAAACGAATATAGGGAAACCAAGGCAATGACCGTGATAGTGATGAGGGAAAAGAGGAGCCCTCCGTTGGCAAATCTGTTCGGTTTGTCGAACCAGCAACAGAACTCTTGAATCAAGGGCAACTTACGCTTTCCCAAGGAACAGCACACCAGTCCCTATGAATGCTTTTAGGAGCTGGCAAGAGGCGGACGTCAGGAATGTATGCGAAGCTGTACATACACGATGCTCACCATCAGTACCGCCTGTGGTACGGTTGCGTCACCATGAGTGCTGAGGGATGCAGCCCGTCGCCTGGTCCGAGAACGTGACCGACTAATCGACTTCAACAATGGCTGGGTCTCGTTGGCAGTGGTTGTGGTTGAAGGAACGACTTGATCAGCAGTTTCCTCATCGTCTGTTCTATCATCGTCTTCTTCGAGGTCCTCTCCAGCCTACTGTGAATGTAACCAGTGTTTCCGACTGTGAAGAAACTTGCTCACAAACTGGCCATAGATGTAAAGGAAATCGACGAAATTGTTCGTTGCTCGCCTTTCAGTAGCGCCTTGCTCGTTTGCTTGTAGGAGAACATAGTTTCGCCTGAAACCACCGGGCTCGTGGATATGTTCGAAAGCAGGGTTGGGTGGTGCAACAGAACCAGAGTATGACGAAGCGCGTGGGCGAACAACTTGTCGCCTCTGGTCTGCATGCCACTTGTATATGTCATGGCTGAAAGGATGCCATGATTGATAACGGCCGGAACTCGAGCGTGTGGGGATGAACTCACGTAACGTCTGCGCCTGGTGCATTATATGGTATAAGAAATGTCTCGGATGCTTCTCGAGGGATTCGTTGAGGTGATGGGGACTCTCCAGAAGGTTCATTTAAGTCGGGTGTATCTTGATCAGAGCCGTCTGAAGAACGCAAGTCGGTGCGACTGCCGCGGCGTTCTCCGTGGAAAAGGAGATGGCGTCTAAGAACTCTAGCTTTGTCTTCGGCGGGAAGGTCGTCGAGGTCTACCACGGAATTATCGACCACGCTCCCTGAAACTGCAGCGTTTGGTGGACGCTTTGTGGTGATTGCGCTATTGGACGGACGGTGAAGTTTGGCAGATAGCTCATTAGCGGAAAGGTTAGTGCTTGGTGACGCGTTCGAGTGTGAGTCGATAGAGTAGGTGTAGCGAAGTGGGACGTTGGGAACTGGTGGTGTTCCGGAGTACTGAGCACGGAGAGCACGGATGTCGGGGGTGCCAGAGGGAGAGGATGTGCCCGAGTTGAAGGTGGGAGGTGAGCCAGGGCGGATGTCGACTGGTTTGGACGGGGAGGACATGAGTGAGTGGTGGAGCGAGAGCAAGAGCAAGAGACCGGCGTGACTCTCTACTTGAAGGTGCTCCTCCGCAACACCCCGATTTAGTCGGGTGGCGTCACCACTGCGCCCCTCCGAGTAAAGAGGTTCCAAGGTGACGGTTCCTCGTCATTCATTGCCCTTTTGCTAGCAAAACTCGCTCGATGCACCCTCCTGAGGACCATCAATGGTCCGTCTACAATCGCGCATTCATCCTTTTTTTTGAATGGTCGTGTGACCAAGAAATCAGTTCGATCTTTACCGTGCCAGCCAGACAAGGTACAGGTACAGATTGGCATGGCGTCTCTGCTTGTTCCATTTTTTTGCCAACGCTTCGACACTGAATGACCAGACATTGACACCCAGACTTGTTCTCCCAAGCTTCGTCTGCCTCCAAGCGATCGTGCATCACTGCGCGATAGTCCCTATCTAACCCCGAATCTCCAACGGATCAGGCACTTGGCGTCCTTTCGAGGTGGGATACTTCAAGCACGCACTGAACCAACCCGTGTCCTTTGCCAACGTGTACGAGTGCCAGTGCCACGCTGATGACCATCCCCTTATCGCATTGCGCCCGGGCGTGTTGTCGGCGATTGGCCTAGTCACCGGTCAAGGCAACCGATAAGACGTTGCGTTCTGCGAGTCCGTGGTCTTATAAGAGGCATCTTGGCTGAAAAGTTTTAGCAGCCTGCGGGATGCTTGGGAGAAAGGATAAGCTGAGCACGACATGTTACAAGACCACGAAATTCGGGCCGGCAAGTAGCATCCGAGTCTCCTACTAACTCATGGGATCCGCCAGGCTTGATGTTGACCAACCGTATATACTACCAACCGGAATTACAAGACGAGTAAGTAAATCCAAGAACCAAAGAAAGCCGTCTTCGACATGTAGAAAAGACACCACTCAATCGCTGGATTGTATCATCTCATTCAGCTTGTCTACGTCCATCCCAGGAATGCGGGCAACAACACGACATTTGAGCTCGAGGGGATGCCTAGGGACGACCATGGTCATTCGAGTTCCAAAAGTCACAGACATGTGCTCACGATATAAGTCCCGTCGACCACTTTGGGTCTGGATCTATTTCAACGCCGTTCTCGTCCAACCGTTTCATGAACTTGAACATGGTGAGGAGATGGGCAACTGCTATCCACAACGAAGCGTCTGCAAAGTGCCGGCCGACGCTGAAGTGACATGAGCTGTATAATCATGATCGCATGGCCAAATCATCTTACCAGACTCGGCGTCCGAAACCAAAGGCCAACGCCACCGAATCGTCGTTGAGTTGGCCATCCTGGTCGAAAAATCTCTCGGGGATGAATTCGGTGGGATTCGGGTATCTGGCTTCATCCCTTGACATTGCCCTTGGGTATAGATGAGGATCGTCACGCAGTACGACGATCTGTAGACATACCAAAGGTTAGCCAACACCACGCAACCTAGACTGCCATTAGAATGCAAGCATGCGAAGAAGGAAATTCAAACCTTCTGGAACGCATCGACCTTCATATACATCACTCTTGGTCGTGTAGTGGGGCAGACCTTTTGGTAATCCCATGGAGCGGTGATAGATATACCCACTCATCCACTTACCTAACGGGAATACAGGATGCCATCTCAACGTCTCCCGCAGAACTGCGTCAACGTAAGGCAGGGAAGACCTGTCTTCGAAATTTGGTAGTCTGTGTGCTCCGACGACTGCGTCGATTTCTTTCTGAGCACGCTCTTGGACATCCGGGTAGCGCATCATCGCAAGGACGAAAATGATCAAGGTCGACGCAGTCTGTTTCGTTGCCTTAGAGCTTGCAGGGCGAGATGACGCAGAGCACACACCGTTTCAACACCAGCTATTCATGTTCCGCGTCAGTCGGTGCAGCAAACCAAAATGATTCTACTAACCAATGAAAGCCGTTGCAGAAGAAGACTTCAATGCGAGTTCGAAGCCTTCTGAATTAGGTTCAGGGAAGCGCTTAAAGGACTCGGACACCATGCATGGTCCGGAAACACAGGACTTCTAAAGTGAGTAGTGAACGGGATCAGGCGATTGATTGAACGACTGAAGTGAATAAATGCTCACAACTCGATCACGAGCATAGCGGAATGGAACGTCCATCATCTCGTGCAAGTTGCTCTTGGCTTGCATGGCCATGCGCTTCAAAGTTGCACCGGGGAACCAGACGGGAAGTTTGAGCACTGTGAATCACTGTCAGCAGGAAGCCAGGTCAGGTCGAGGAAATGAAGCTGACAAAAAGGAAAGGCCTCTAAGATCGCAGCAGTCGAAGGTCCTGCAACTTTCACAAATCCTTCAATCGCCTTTTCCGCCGCCAGTACAAGAGGATCGTCATTCGGAATAGTTTCATAGTCGTAGACAACTGACATGATCACGGCGGAAGCATAACTGTGGAGCATCAACGATTATCGGTATTTAGCATGGGTTAATAGCTGATGGTCAAGCTTACAGCTCAATTTGCCGCTGATAGCGATCAGGCGAATTGTAAACGCCCATTATCAACTGTCGGGCTTTTCGCAGCTGAATTGGGAGATAATCTCGGGCGGCTTCAGCACGAAATGATTGGTGGAATAATCTTCGATGGAGTCGCCATTTCTCCCCATACTGAAGCAGTGCACTGTTGAACTCAGAACCGACCCTGAGCAGGCCAGTGGGTCAGAAAGTCCGGAATCTGAAGTGGTAGACATACTCTTTATGGACCCTGACTGGCGGCCGATCCGAGTAGATGCTCGATCGTTGTTCGAGTAGTGCTTTGGCGACGTCAGCAGTTTGAATAACGAGAATTTGTCGTCCAAAAAGGGTGCAATACACTAGGTTGCCTAGACACGAAACGGAGATGACTATCTAGCTTTCTGTAAAAGGATGACACGGACCGTATGTCGATCCCCATCGAGTGAAAGTGAGCCAAGGCTCAGACGCATTTATCTCAAGCACGTTGCCGAAGAATGGCAGACCCTTTGGGCCAGGAGGAAAGCTCAGCAGGCCAAGTGACTTTCGCTTTGCATAGCCAGCAAAGAGGGTAATCGCGGAGATAGAGAAGATCGAAAAAAGCATGTAAGGGGACATCGTTAGCATTTCTTGTCACATGTATTGTCTACGATGCAACTTGTTTTATAACCATTGGGACGTGACAGCATCCCTATTAGTTTGGACATAAATGGGTTGCTCGGGGTTTCGTGGAAACGAAGCCTGCCGCGTCTGGCTTCGCCGAATGACTGGGAATGACAACAGCGGTCCCGAGCAGTGATGCTGTGAATCCACAGCCGCAGTAGCAGTATAAAACCTAGTTTCCTGTGTGACATATGCGTGGCAGGGAAGCGCCATGTCTGTTTCACAGCATGGAGTGAGATGATCTCAACCGATGCCTTCTTTTGCAAGGATCAGGAACGACAAGCGTATACGTACTTGCTGCCGTTTACAAACCAGTTCTGGCGTGATCTGGCGGCGCGCGGTGTCCGGAGATCCATTGACCTGATACCGATAATCATGGTTACATACGAGTCGGTTTCACTTTCTGGGGACAAGGCAGTACTTGTTGGCAATATGAGTCAACACCGAGGATTCGCACCGAGTGGTAGACAAGATTTTTCTAGGCGGCGAGGGAAACGAGTATCAGCGAAGTCCAAAGATGCGAGCAAAGCCTTGATCGAAACCGAACACCAGATGGCACGTGACTGACACGCTCCGACCATGCCTGCTCGGACACATCGCGCAATTACCTCGTCCTTATCGTATCCATCAATTAAGGTCCTACCGATAACATTCACTATAACAGCATTCGGACCTCATGTTGAGCTCCGTGCCGGAAGACGCCCTCGACAAGTCTGCCGCACCGTCACCTCCTCTTCTGGGCGACGCAGACGCCTTGCGTTGCAGCAAAGCGGTTCCTGCTCCCAGCGAGGATGGGGTGCGACCTCTTGATCTGTTGGTCAGTCTCAAACGTGCAGAGCCATCTATCGTCAAGACCAGAACGGGGAGTGTGTTGTCAAGAGGATTCATCCTGAAAACGGACCATTATCCTTCTGGTTAGTGCTTCTCAACCAGGAACTCATCAGTGTTCATCTAGCACTCGCTAGGACGCGCCTTGGATCTAGATCTGAATGTTCACGGGGCGCCCAACTTTAGGGCACCTCGCCAAGGCAACCTCAATGTGTTTGGCGTCGCCCAGCCGCGCACGCAAGGTCTCCGTGCGATACTCTCTGCGCTTAGATGCCGACCTGGCACACGTGATCCTTCTCACGTTGTCTGGTTCTCGACACGAGAGGAGCCCATTGGTGAGCCAGCATCGCACTTTATAATCTCGCCTGACCAGTTTGTTGTGGGACTAGTTTACATATCCGGCCGTCCATTTGTCCTGCGGGACGCGTCTGAGCCGCGAAAGACGCTTTCCCTATCCGACCGGGCAGAAAATCTGGAGGCGATCGAAGATCGGTTGAAGCATGACATCCTCCAGGAAGCCAGCAAGTAAGATCTGATTTTCTGGAGTGAGCTTGTTTTGTTCTCACTCTGGAGTGGATAGGTATGGCGGTCTTATTTTGACGCATAACGAAGTCGGTAGGTTCTCAGGACGCCGTCGCGTCATAAATATTGCTGACGCTCGACTGGCAGCGACCGAGAAGGGCGAAGGTGCGATATTACCAACATGGACGCATGTGGATAATGTCAACGTGAGGACGTCACGCGAGCTCTGGGAGAACATGCGCACGAACGGATGGAACGTCGAGGTCAGTCTCACCATCTATTAGCATTACACCATGTTCACATACTTCAGTATCACCGGCATGTCTTTACTTCCATTCTCTGCGTCTTGTGATGTGCTAAATCCACACAGCATTCCCATCTCTCCCGACCGACCAATAGAGGTACTCTTACTTTCCCTGCCACACACCGGCCTAAAATAACTCGTGCGCCAGGACAACTACTTGGACGCCTACCTCCGCGTTATTAAAGATGCCGATCCTGTCAAGAGCGCTCTTGTCTTCAGCTGTGGTATGGGCGCCGTTCGGACTACATTTGCTATGGTTGCCGCTTTGATTGTTCGCCGAAGAATGCTCATTGCCCGGGGTTTAGATGATCCGTATGCTGTCAAGCCATCTTTCTTAATCACTTCTGGAAACCTCAGGCAAGGAAGCATATCTCCGGGTATCAGCACCGTAAGGGGTCTAATTGATCACTCCTTGCCAAGATCATTGATTGTTATCCACAGCCAAGGAGTCAGGTAATATGCTCCATCCTGTGCTGTTTGAGTGGTCTGACCGATTCCCCATCTTAGCCTGGAACGGATATGAAGCTTACTCAGGCACTAGAAAATGCCAGTGCCCAACAGGATTTGAACAGGTCCCTTCTCAGATTGACCTATGTTTTGCAGCAACGTGTGTTCTATTCTGTTCCAGACTAGCTTGGTGCCGGATTTAGTCGATATCCCGTCCCAGATTTGCATTCGCAATCAGCTATCGCCTTATTAATGTCACAACCCATCTTGTTGGAGAATTTACGCAAAGCGCACCAGGGGAACTATGGTGTCATTCTTAGCCTCCTCGGTTGCTTAGACCAAGGCCTGCAAGCAAAAAAACTGATCGACCGTGTCATTGACATTTGTGCGTTCATGTTTTTGTTAAATTTCTTTCTCAGCGTAGAGGTAAATGAAGCTAGGCTGATCCGAGTATGTTGATGCAGGCGATCATGTAACAAACTTGCGAGAAGATATACTGGTACATCGGGTCCGATATTCACTCACCACCTCCGACGACGACAGTGCCAAGAGGGATGATATCCTAGTCAAGGCTGGGAGATCGCTCGAAAAATAGTAGGTAGCCCGCCAGAAAGGGTCGAGTTCTGAGTCTAAAGCTTCGCTACTCCAGTTTTTTCATGATTGCTTTCGCAAGTTATGTTGATACCATTCCAGACTTCAGCCAAACATTTTCGGACTGGCTCAAGGTTCGTTCGTTGATATGTTATTTTTGTTCGCCGCTTCTCACTTGAAACCTGTCAGACGAGGACGGAGATATGGAAGTAAGCCCATTTAGTATATATCATTGGATCACACTCAATTTTTTTCCTTACTTAGTCAGGTGATGTTTCTTAGGAAGTCGAGAGGATCTCGATTAAACGTATTTGCCCCTGTAAATGATCTTTCGCTTCTGTCTCGGTCTGAGACGGAGGACAAGTCGCTTGTTGCGGGGCAAAAGAATGATGTCGAGATCGCTGGTGGCCAACTACTTGGAGATGAATTTAGTGATCACGTGATCAAGGTCAGACCTATTCGATATGAAGGAGAGATGGGTTGTGAATTCTCCTTATCTAGAATCGCAGCGGAATCATTTTAAGAGAAAGGTAGATATCTTCTCTCGATCAGTCCCATCTTTGCTGAAAGATGTCAGTACTCTTTTGAAATCCGACCAATGGCTATCGGAGTCGCAACGTGTCTTGCAATCTGTTCGCGGTGCCATCAACTTCAGGAACATCCCTGGCACAAACATCTACGCGTGCGGGCAACCGACTGAATCAGCAATCGACCAGGTAGTCCGGTTGATCAAGGAACATAACCCAAATACCAGCAAAGTAGTATGGGTTACCCTCCGCGAAGAACCTATCGTCTACGTTAATGGTGCTCCCTACTGTTTGAGGCGAGAGCGGTTCTCGCTGAGGAACATGAAAGGTCAGTGGTTCTTCTGTTTACTTGGACGGTACCTTTATCCCAATGGATGTAGATTATGGAGGAATCTCCGCCACACGTTTAGAGGTGCTCGAAGAACGTCTCAAAGAAGATGTACTCACGGAACTGGGTGCATTTGATGGAAGGTACGGAAATCCGGTGTATACCAGCCAAGTATGTTAATATTTGCACCCCTCGAAGACTTCTACTGCACACGGAAACATTGGATGGATCTGTCATTCCGATTTGGGAAGAAGTCCAACCTGAGGATGTCGCTGTTCTCAAGGATATCATGGCATCACGGCGGTCGGGCTGCGGGGTTAAAGTGCAATATACTCGTATCCCAATTACTGCGGAGCGTCCCCCGGACATGTCCGATATCAGCGAACTTATGGAGTTGGTAGTCGGCACTGACTTTATGAACACTGCAATTGTCGTAAACTGCCAGCTGGGACGAGGAAGGAGTACGCTGACTTCAGTGAGGATCGCCTTGAATAGATGAAGCTCTAGTTGACATACTTCAGGCCCTGATCCTTCTCATCCAACAATGGTTGAAAAACAGCAGACCGCTCGCCCAAGCATCCCCTCGGTTGCTTGTCCGATCCCGTTCCCTTTCAATATCCGTTTCACTCGCGGAGGAAGAACCTGTGAATCGGCGATCGTCATACCAAGTCGTCAACAGTATGTCGTATCTATGTTCCATTCTTACATGTAACTAATGGCCCACTTCAAGATTTCCTTCGCATCGTCCGTCAGGGCTCAGCAGTAAAAAATGCTGTTGACGAGGCCGTTGATCGATGTGCGATAGTTCTGAATCTGCGTGATTCTATTGAAGAAGAGCGTGTGAAAGCAGAGCAAGCCACAGATGAGAAACAGAAGCGTGTTCATACATCCAAAGGTCCGTGCGAACACCTTGGCTACTGTATAGGCTGACAAGTCTTTTAGGGCTACATAACCTTCGGCGATACTTCGAGCTCGTTGCCTTCCAGGCTTATTTACAATCAACGGAGGCTGATACGCTGCAGTCTGTCGAGACCTTTGAAAAGTTCATCGAGAATAGGCCAGGTACGGTTACGGATCGTGATTTGTCGCAACATGTGCTTATGATATGCGGACAGTTATCAAGACATTCGAGAAGGAGCTCATGACTGGCGGCCTGAATGCACTGATCCCATTGGAGCGGATAGACAGTGTTGCCCTCCCTGACGAAGTCAAACAGGTCGTCGCCAATCGAACTGGAAGCATTCTGTCAGCCTCCACAATTCTGAAGAGTGACTTCTTTTTGAACTTGCAGAAAATGACCCTTCCGGAGTGCGTTTGTTATCATGGCGATGTACATCATGCTCATCCACATTTCACGAGACAGGCGGATTGACGGATCGCCTAACTTCCGCCGTCTACCTTTGACCCTCATGTTAGGCTCTCCCGGAAAGTCCTTCCCAGAAGCTTCCACTGCTCTTCTTGAATGCGCCAATGACGGTAAGATGGTTTGCGGAAGGTGATTTCGTCCCCCTATGCTTCTTTTCCACTGCACCCTGACTCACTCAACGAGCTCAGCGGAATGCCTACGGTACAAGGGTATGTCTTAGCCACTACTCGGACGAATCCTTGGTCACATTTCCACAGGTTACGGAGAGCCCTAGCTCGGGTGGATGCCGGTCCACAAGGGGCGAACATGGTCTTTTGGACTTCTTTGAGAGAGGTCTGGTCGAGGTCTCTTCAAGTGGTACAATCACAAACTAACTTGAGTAGGAGCCGGTCGTTTACGTCGCTGGCCGTCCGCATGTTTTGCGACTAGTGGACAAGCCCCTGGAAAACGTCGAGTATGAAAATATCTTTCAGATCGAGATGCAAGTTAATTGATGACTGTAGGGCTACGGGGGTCACCACTGCAATGGTGGAGACCATGGAAGAACGTTTTAAGAAGGATGTTCTCCGGGAACTTCGGCAAGGTGATGGCCATATACTGCTTCATGATGAAGTAGAGGAACGTCCTGGTGTCTTCAAAATCATACCTATATGGGAAACAGTTTCGGAGGAAGACATAATGACGCCACGGGACGTGTTTGATCTCGTAGCGAATGAGGGATATAAGGTGCAGCCTTGTGCGACACGCTCGAATACTCCAGCTGATCAGTTTGACGGATAGATTGATTATGATCGTGTGGCAATTGTAGGGTATCTCCCACCGTTGTTACCAACCGCCTAACACCGGAATCTAGACTGATGAGCAGGCACCACTTCCCGACGCACTGTTTCAGCTTTTGAATCGTGTTATACTTGGATACTCCAAAGCGGGCGATTTCATCTTCAATTGTCAGATGGGCAGGGGTCGCACCACCACTGGCATGGTGAGCGCATGCTTGATTTCGACTATCATGAATTGGGTGGGGGAAGAGGGTATGAATGCCGCTGAGGACACAAGTATGTTGAACTATGATCCGATTGATGGGCCGTCCGAAGAAGAAGCTTATTTGCAAGGTATTCACATTCGTCACTGCGGCCGTTTTAGTGATTAAACTCGTCTGCAGGGGAGTACAAGACGATTTTGCAGCTCGTTGGTGTACTGTCCCACGGCAAGACCGCAAAACGCTTAACTGACCGGGCAATCGACCTGATGCAAGACGTCCAAAACCTTAGGAAAGCAATCTACGAGTAAGAAGTTTGTCCCTTTTACTTCACTTCTGCTGAACACGATGGTTATGGCACAGCTACAAGCTCAAGGTGGAGGCGTGCGAGAAAGGAAGCGTTAAACAAGAGAAGCTGATGAATATTGCTGTGAATTACCTGTAAGACACCGATGGTAGTTTTTCATATCAGACTCACCGACTCATATAGATACCGTTATGGGACGCTCATCGTTTTTTGCAACTACCTGATCGAGGCGCGGGAATCAACCGGTAAAGGAGAGGAGAAAGCATTTCCTGCTTGGCTTCGGGAACACCGCGAGATCGCTAAGTTGTTGGGAAGGAGGTCGTTAGACTGAGTTCAGGCGGTTCCTCAGTGTGGTCTATTTGAATGTCATAACATCGCTCTGCTCGGATAAAAGTCTGGTTTCACCACCGCTTCTTGTTGCAGGCACTCGTATTCAATTTCCGCTGTTACGCTGGGCGGCGATACGGAGTAGAATGCCCTCGCACGTGACTAGGGCCTCTGATTGCACAGCCACTTGTTGCCGGTTTCCTCCCATCACAAGCACGGCCTCCCCGTCGTCTGCGTTCTTCCTTTCGGTTTGCAAGCCCTCTACAGGCGACCCCGCTAGAAAACGAAACTCGCTACTCTTTATTCAGGACAGCGCTAAGCCTGTCGTCGATCATAGAGACACCCATAACGACGGCGGTGTGGTCTCGTGTCACTCTGACGTTGCTGCGGATCTTTGAACCCCACTCGTTCCACATCTCTTTTCATTCGACGCACTGCCAACAGACCTGCTGCTCAGGATGAAGAAAGCAACTCGTTCCTTATTTATGGCCGTCATAGCCTCAGCTATGCTCCTTCCTGTTGTCGTATCGCAACACGGGTCATTCGGAGAGCGCGAAGCCCATAAAATACGTGCCTTGCTTGGGCCGGCAAGCAGCAGTGCTAGCCCCCAAGCAAGTGCAACCCCTGTAACTTCAGCGCCAGCCGCGACGAGTTCGGATACTCCCTCGACGACGCCAGCCAAGACTACTCAGTCTGACGCAGCTACCTCGGCAAACTCTCCTTCGTCAACGGCTCAAGCAACCACCACTCATGCAGCTTCACAGCCAAATTCAAGTACGACGGCGGCGCCGGCAACCTCGGTGGTGCCCTCCATGTCTACCGATCCCGCAGGAAATATTGTTACTATCTCCGTCACATCCACTCCCTCCATGTCGGCCCCCCCTCCTTCCCACACGGATAGCTCGAGTAACTCGGGCAGTGGTGGTCTGAGCACCGGCTCCATCGTTGGGCTTTCGGTCGCTGGTGGCGTTGCGGCACTTGGTATCATTCTCTTCTTCGTCTGGAAGTTCACCCGAAAACGCTTTACCGATTTCGACGACAGTATGTCATTACGTAATCGTTTCATGTGCGACTGATCCGATGCGGCGAACAGATGAAGCCATCAAATGGCCCGAGCTGAACGCACACAACAACGACGTGCACGCTCTCCCAACAAATGCCACAGGAAGGGCAGGTTTTGGTCCAGAGAACGACTCTGATATCAACCTCACGAGAGCACCAAGCCCCGGTGGCACCTATGCAAATTCGATCGCAGCCTCTGTCCCTGACCTGTATGGCACGCACGATGCCTACGCAGTCCCACCCCTCCCTCATCTCAACCCGAACCAACCGTATCACGATGACCCTGGTGCATACGGTCAACCCACCGCCTACTACGACCCATATCGTGGTCCCGTACCGAACACATTTGATACCATACCCGATGGACATGGGACCGAAGCTATTCCGATGACTAGGATGAGGAGCCCTGGCCCACAGGTGGCGTATGATATGCAGGGCCGCGCTTCCCCGGCACCGCAGGCGGTGACGGGCTACGCAGGCGTGGATGAGCGATCTAGGACGCCAATTCCTGGCGCGTTTGACACTGGCAGGGCCTCTCCCGGGCCTCACCCGGGATATGGGTATGGCCCACGCTAGTCGTGGCCTCTTGGGATGGGCGTGCATTGGGAGGGTGTTCGCAGGATGGCACGGGTTCGGGGGAGAGTGGGATGAGCAAGCATCACTAGACAGCCAGAGGACCAATACCCTCTGCGATGGATGTATGCTCGTTTGGTTGGTCGTTTTCTTTTGTTTCGCATTCTCAGCGCCCATGAACTCGTGTTTCTTTATGCAGCAATCTCTCGCGTGCCACTGCGCGTCTTGGTTTTATAATCACTCCCCTTGTATAGACTTCGTCAAGGATGCTCTTCGGCAGCTTGCTGCCACTGTCAACTTCGAACCATCCTATTCTCAAGCCTATTTCTTTTTTAACTTTTTGCTTGGACATTCGAGCATTCAAGCCTTTTATTCTTCACTATGCACCATACCATTCTCAAACCAACCTACTGCTAATCAAAAGATTTTATATATTCGCAAATGCTAGTTGTCACAAGAAAAGTTGGCAGCAAGAGAGGAAATTTCTCGCAAAGATGAAGATATCGGGGACGCAAAACAATCTAGGGGTAGCATATATGACATAAGAACACCACACCAGACGGCCCAAACGCCGTCCCTTCACCGTTGCGCCATCTCGGCGAGGCGCAAGCCGACGTTGACGGCCAACGCGGATAACAGCACGAGGCACAAGATGGTCGGACCATACTTGTCATAGTAGAGTCCTTCCGCGCTACGTGCACGGAGGCGTAGTGCACGGTACACAAAGACGATGGCTGAATATGCGATGGAAAGCAGTGCCACCAGCGTGAAGAGTCCCGCGCTGATAAGTCCTACAGTATCATCCGGAGGAACGAAATTCAAGAGAGTCGTCGCAATAGAGCTGATAAGGACGGCAAAGTGCAACCATTTCTGTGATTCCCTGGGTTAGTGTGGAACGCGATGTCAACGAAGCGCGAGACTTGCCAAGAACGTCCGTTCATTAGCGAAATAAACCTTGGGCTCGATGCGAACAGGTACCGCAATCTTTTTGCCAGAAGGTGCAATCCAATCACGTACGAGTAGTCTCTCCTGTTCTGGTATTTCTTCCTCGTTGAGCCCTTCAGCCTCGGGAGTCTCTTGGTTGTCACCGTTCTGGACTCCGTCCAATCGCTCCTTCAATGTCTTGTCAAACGCCGTCGATGACGCCAAGGGATCGATAGACAGTGACTTCTGCTGGGAACGTCGCTGATCAGGGACAAGCTCCTCCTGATGTCGCGCCAACAACGCAGTACGTTCGTCAGCATGTTCGTCTTCCTCTCCTCTCGAAGGAGGGCCAGAACCGCTCGATGCAACATTGTTGCGATCCTTGAGAGTTGTTTCGCGATATGCAATGGCTGCTGCAACATCTATGTGTGAAAGTCCGGTGCGTCTCCCTTCATCTTTTGCTGGCATGAGGTCGATCGCTTCATCTTCTTCCCCTTCGGAGACCGGTTCAGCGTACGTTCGAGATGGTGTCGTATCGCCGCAACGTCCCAGCTCCAAGGAAGTCCTCGAGGATGAGGCTAGAGGTCGCTCTGCCAACAGGTAACCAGTGCTAGGCTTCAGGATGTCCATGTCCACTACGAATCAGTCAGTTAATTACTCTTGCATCTTTCCTTCACAACTTACTCTGCGGAAGCCAGAATGGAACAAGATCTGTCCGGTGAGGAAGTAGGGTAGCACATCCATGAATGAATTTACTTTGCTTGAATGAGCTATGAGAATAAGTGATCTGGTCATCAACTGACCTGAATTTTGGGACAGCTTCAACCAGGTGAGATTGAACCAGGTCTGTCACCCACTCGGGGGGTTGTTGACCAAGCTGAGTCTGCAATTTGACTTCCAAGACCCCATATTTGAACAGTTCCTTGTCTTCATCAGGCACTTGATCGAAGGGGTGATCGATCCCTACGTCAGTGCGTCTCCAATTATCAGCCGAGCGTACACGCCCATCCCAGTTGTCTTCTCTGACCATGGTGAGTTCGGTATCGAGAGAGATCCGCACACGAGCATCACCCGGTAACTGGAATGCAGTTCGATTGTAGAAGGTCCGCATGACTAGAGACATATAGTTAACGAAGTAGACTTTGTACCAGGAAGGCACCTCACCCGGAACAAGCTTGCGAGTCAAGATGCGATATTGCACCTCGCTGGCAAGTTGGATCATAGAATCGACTTCACTCTGACTCTTCTTGCCGCTGTTAACCAAAGCCTGCATTTCGGCATTCATGGTATATTCTCCTCGCAAAAACGCGTTCACTAGGTGCTCCTTGATGGGAAAACGGGCTTTGACCGACTTTTCTCCAGTCCAATCTTCGTGATGAGTTTTACGTTCCACGAAAATCTGTTAATGAAACGAGATCGGAGGTGGAGCGAGTTATATTCTGCGAACTTACAGTCTTGACGTCGGTATCCCCATACCACCGCAAACGAATTGCTTCAGCACCCTCAGTCTTTTCCAGGCGACCAAGGTACAGGTCCAGGTCTTTATTGTCAAAATAAATAGATGTGATTGCTATTCAATCTCGTGAGATCAAATAGCGTCGAGAGAAGAGAATGAGGAAATTACCTGCATCCTTGAGTTCGAACTCTTTCTCCGCGTTGAATACTGCCACCCACGGTCGAGGTCAGACCCGCAAAATTTGTGTTTGCATGAATGGGACAGACCAAGCACAGGTAAGTGTTTCAAAATAGCTAGTTTGAGTGGAACAAGATTGTCCGGGTGCACCTGAGGTAGGTGAGACTACGTTCAGGGACAGGTGAAACTCGTTACCCAATACTTTGTCGTCTGTCGAACAAAGGCGCTCTGATTGCCACCCGCACTGGAATCACCCACGACAGGATGTCCACGCGTACGAACAAGGTTGTACAGTTTCGAAAGCTTTACGATGAGTGCATCCCAATTATATTTGTAAAACGGGCGCTCTTCCAAGTAATCTTGGATGAACGTGGGTTTGAGCGGCAAATTTGTTTGTTTCTGAGAATGGATCAGCGCACTGGCGATATGACCATGAAGACGACCAACATCATGTTTCTACAGTATCGTTAGAATTGGACAAGGACGACTGAAAGGTGACACGAACCTTGAGGATTTTGAGAAAGCCTGTGACGTTGAGTTTTGTGTACAAGGCGAGATCATGTACGTCTGCAACGAGCGTAGCGACTTCCACTTCCAGTCCATGGAAGAGATCTTCGAGGTCGTCTTCGTCGTCGGAGCCTTCATCAGGGCCGTAGTCGGAAGCACCGGGATGAAGGGACTCAGGGTCGCCGGGAGTAATGGGGGACTGCTCCGACTGCGATTGAGAGTCCTCCTGAGCTACGAGACGTTTCACGTCGCGTTCGGCATCACGAATACGGCGGGAGAGTTCCGAGGTCTATTAGACGTTTTGAGTGTGAGTAACGTCGAACTGATTGACGTGGAGCCATCAAATAACCTTCTGTTTCTGGAAGTCGTGAATCTTGTCCAGCTCTCTCTTGAGCATGGCGGTAAATTCGCGTTCATCCTCGTTACCCCATTTGTGTGCCGTGGTGCGATCCTAGAGGAATGTAGGGCGGTCAAAACAAGACAGAGTTCGAGTGGGACGGCAGAAACCTTGAGCTCTCGTTTGAGAAGGTTGTAGTCGATGTAGAACGGCTTCCACTCGTCGTACAGACTCGCCTAGACGACGGATCCAGATGCGTTTGCAAGAAACGACGGTGGAAAAAACAAGATACACACCGTGATCTTTCTTCCGAACTTCATGAGGAAGATGGACGGGGAGAAGAAAGATCAAACGCGGAACAGGCACGCCGATGAGTCGTGGGAAGACGTGATCATGAGTCCCCCTCAGCAACAACAAGAGTCCAATGTCAAACTCGCCCAACCACAACGAAATGACCCGTTGCACCGCTCAAAGATACTCCTCCTGGGCACAAGAAGGTTCATCTAGTAAAAGACTTCGTCTGGCACCATCGTTGATCATGACGACCGCGCAGGAGCGGCAAAACGTCCATCTTGCAAGTCCTGTTCAAGAACTTGCCGCCAAAGCAAACGTTCTACCTCGAACCTACCATGCGCATCACGAAGCACCCCTTCGAGTGAGTTGTCCACCGCTCACCGCCCCACTCTTCACAAACATGCTCGAGGAGCACTCTCATCCCGCTCGAGATATGGGACTGTCCTGGAAACATCACCGTCGATACGCTAGAGGCTCCGCTCTCCGAATTTGCTACTATCGTGTTTGTCATTGATATTCGAGTGAGCAAGCGCGGGTCGTCAGAAGAACAGGCTCATCTTCGCACAGGATCTTTATCAACAGCCAGTGGTCAAGCTCGTCGAGTTCATCGTCGCCGCGTGCCAAGTCAACCCAAACATAAACCTTGAGGTCTTCGTACACAAAGCAGAGAAGCTACAGGAGGACGACAAGATCGGTGAGTCTCTTTGTTTGTCCGCGATGCTCGACGTGGTGACATCAAAACAGAAAACTTTCGCCAGATACACGAACGCGTCATGGATCGACTGGCAGACGAATCGCCCGAGTACGAACAAGTCCCTTTGAATTTCCACCTGACGTCCGTCTATGATTATTCACTCCAAGAAGCCTTTTCGCGCGTCATCCACAAGCTCATCGACTCTTTACCCTACCTTGAAAACCTGCTGAATGTCTTTTGCGCCGTGAGTCATCTCCGCACAGTATGATGTCTTATCGCGTCTGACCTCCGGCTCACCTTTCAAGAATACCTCTTCTCCAAAAGCATTCCTATTCGATACAACGAGCAAACTCTATGTCGCGACCGACGCCTCTCCCGTCGACCAAGCAACGCACAACCTCTGCTGCGATTATCTGCAAATGCTCAACTCGTTCGGACCACTGTACAACAAGTACGTTCTCTGGTTAAATAGTTGCCACCTTGCTGATCCCAGAGAATACGCACTAGGTCCAACACATCACCTGACCTCTCCCCTCAGACTGACGTCTCTCATCCTTTCCAGCCGAGTACCAAAGCTCCCTTTTACCCATCTGCATCGACGTCTCTATCACCGTCTCA
The DNA here is from genome assembly GCA_038089995.1 of Tylopilus balloui. Taxonomy (NCBI): domain Eukaryota; kingdom Fungi; phylum Basidiomycota; class Agaricomycetes; order Boletales; family Boletaceae; genus Tylopilus; species Tylopilus balloui. The sequence goes on along the minus strand of JBBPLW010000034.1, from coordinate 48,669 downwards.
ACCAGTCACGTTTACCTACCACTTCATCAACTCTTGCTTGGCGCTCGTCGCGTCGTTACCCACACCCGTGTTCGAGATGAGGAGGGGCCTCGTGGAATGGAACGTGGTGTGGTTCAGAGAAGGTGTGAGAGAAATATGGGAGGTTGAGAAGGAGCGGAGCGAAGGAGAGCCGGCTTGATGATGCCTCAGCGGTATCAAGTTATCGCACGCATTCTGTAAGATTGGTCTCACATACTGCCGAACAATACTACTTGAAAGGTTTATTACGCCGGGGGCATCTGTTGCTTGTTCGCCAAAGTTGCGACTCCCTCGTGCACTTTGCGGGTGCAATTGGAGAAAAAAAACTGATCCATTTTCACAGGGCGATGACGCTCCTATATACTCACGGTTTGCAAGATCCAAGGGAATCCCTCGCGCAAAAAAAAACCACTAAAGTGCATCAGCCGGGAGTCGAACCCGGAGCTAGGCCATGGGAAGACCCAATGTTACCGCTACACCACTAATGCTCCTTCATGTGTTATCGGAAAGTAATGTCCTCCACATCCCAAGTGAACCGCGAAACGCCCCAGTCCCCAGGCCGGGAAACGCAAAGGCGAATGGATGCGCGGATCTCTGGGTGGTGCCACATGGTTGCCGCAGTACCCGTTCTGTTGTGTGTCATTCCAAGTGGGAGATCCCAGTGCTGAGGCTTGGAGAACGAAACTCTGGTCTTTGGCCCCCTCGCGGCGGCTTTCGCACTCGACGTCGCACAAGTCTTTCCGAGAGCGGCCATGTCGAGTTTCAGATCCTCTCTAGAAAATACGGCATCTGCTGCGAGCAGTGTGGTGCTAGCCGATGGAGCTGTAGGACCCATGTGTTACGCTTCAGGGTTCATCGTGGACTGGCATTAGTGGTGTAGCGGTAACATTGGGTCTTCCCATGGCCTAGCTCCGGGTTCGACTCCCGGCTGATGCATTTGACTTTTTCGCCCCCCCACTGTCTGTTGCACGGCCGGCCTGGAGACTAATTGACATCGACTGTCCCCTGTCGGTACATGTGTTCACCCTCTTTTTACCCCCACTTTTTCGACGTACCCCTCTGAGACTTTAGGGAGGTGAGACGCTCACATCGCGAACGATGATAGTTGTCTTGCCATTCGTAACAACGGGTCTACCACGCTGCGATTCTTTAGCATGCTTTTGACAACCGTTGGTGGGCAACATAACCGCCAGTTCAAACGGATTGCAAAACGTCCTCAATTTCTAACTGGATATACGTCGGTAAGCGCGCTCGCCAACAGTATAATTATAACATGTCCGTCGAAAGAAAAGTTTCACAGGATCCAGCTGGTATGTCAGGAACCATTTCTCCAAATATATCGGCGTCTCGACCACAGTCCGTCTTGCGAGAATGCCCGGTGTTGCGTACATGCGACAACCTACGGACAGGTCGAGGAGAGGACTGCATCGTCGAGACGTCGGGGGTCATAGGATGAGGTCAGGGGGGTCCGTGATCCACAGGAATAGAAGGGAATACAAATCACAATTAGATACAAAAAAGGATCCAAGGGCACGTGCATAACCAGGGTTGCAGATGAGGCATTGAGAGATCCTCTGGGGAAAAATGTCTCATGAACCCGATTGAGAACAGTCACGAAGGGTGAGATTCTTGAAGTTTTTGCTAAATGAAAAACTGTTCACCAACTGCTGTGACGGTCCCCATGACACTCACTTTGCGTCAAACAGACCCCAATAACCCTGTCAACACCGTGTTAGTCATGCTATTGATCTCACACCAAAGGACTGTTACCTCGACGCCACCGTACAGCGCATCCTGAAATACGATGTAAATACTCCCATGCCAATGACCTCAAGGGTATGGAGACACACCTGCCATGGCTGGTCTTGGTACTGTGGCATAATGAGTCAATGCGTCTCATGATTAATTTGGAGTGGGAACACACCTCGAAGAAAAAGTATTGCGTGCTGTTTCGGGTCGCTAAACAATGAGATCAGTCGCGCACCACGTACAAATCTCCTCGGAAGGACTACTTGCCTTGACAAGCAAACGAGTCAATGAAGTACTGGAAACAGTTGAGTACCGTCAACTGATCAATAATTCGAACAAGTATACCTGTAGGTTAGCGACGGAGGCAGTCGACGGGCCATCATTTGGGTTGTAGTTAAATGTCGACGTATTCTAGCCAACGAGTTTCAGCACAGCTCTGCGGTCAGCTTGAAGAGTCGCGTACAGTTGGCCATCCAGTCTCGGCAATGTAAAACTTGGGATTGTTGGGAAGACTTGCGGCAGGCTGGACGTTGGTCTCCTCGAAGAAAGTGTAGGTCCATCCAGCAGCGTCCTGAATGCTCTGGTTTGCAAACCATGGATGAACATTCGACATGCCATAGTCCACCGCTGCCAACACTTTGTTATTGAAGTAACTTCCAGCGTCGGCATTACCAACGGGAATAGTCTTTCCCAAGTTCAACGAGGAGAGCATATCACGAGTGTCTTGAATCCATGAGAGGAGCATCGCGGCAGCTAAGACAAAAGTTTAGGTGAAAGCATAACAACGACCTGGGGAAACCTACCTGTGTTTCCGGCGTTACCGTTGGGATCAGTTTCACCCTTCCCAGTGATATAACTGTTCGGTCGAGATAAGTGTCGTGATGGACGCCAGGGCAGAGACACTCACTCCAGGATGAATTCATTCCCGACAGTCACGCCGGAAACGTGGTCAGCACCAAACTGCTGGATGGCGCTCATGATCTCTCCTCTTTGACGCATATAAGCAACCCCGTTGTCGGTGGACACAGGGTAATTTCCGAGCCATACATTCATGTTGACCTTGGTTTCCTGAATGGCTGCGAGAACGAGCGAAGACTGGTTACAGTCCGCACCATAGAGGCGGATGTTGGTCGTAATTTGAGACATGAGCTTGAGAGACGTGAGGCGAATGCTACAAGTATGTACGAATTCACACACCTGTATGTCCTCGATGACAGACTCTGTGGACCGTTCGGTATATGTTACGGCGGGAAAGAGGTGTAGACTCACCTTGGGTTACTCCACAGTTGGGTAGTTGACCACCGAGGGGAGTGTATGCCATACCCCAGAACATCTGCTTCAAAGCAGGGTTCTTCTGGAAGTTGCTGGGGTTATTGGGGTTGGTGCCTACGGGGGCGCTACCGGGGGCGCTGCCCGGTGAGCCACTACTGCCAGTATGACTGTTCTTTTTCGAAAGAACGACGCCAAGGGTAACGCCAGCCGCGATGAGCACAGCGAGCGCCAATACGGAGCCAATGACCTGGAACAAAGGGCTATCATGGGAGTCGAAGTCGCGGGTGAAAGGGAGGACTGACGATGAACTTGGATCTTCGATTGGACCGCTGGGTCTTCTCGAGCCAGTCGCTGTTGCGGGGGACCTCCAGGTTCTGGTATTGGTTCGGGGAGGACATGTAGGGTGCTTCAGCGTAGGCAGACGGTTGCGAGTCCCGAAAGTTTGGATTGTAAAGGTACGGTGTCGAATGGAGTGGGGAAGGAGCGTGGGCGCCGTGAGGGCTCTGGACAGGCTGGGTAGTAAGTTGTGAAGGTGGAGACGATGCCAACGCATAATATATTTTATACTAAATATATATTTTCTTCGCTTCAGAAAAACATGCTTACGGGGTCATCGTAATAACTCTGCATCTCTGGAGTGGAGGCCATTGGAAGGTTGTCATGGTAGGGCGGCGTCGTGCAGTCGTCGCTGTGCTGCATCTTTCAAGAGGGTGGAGATGGCGGTCAGGAGAGAGAGACGAGGTCGCAGCAGCCGTAATGTGCGAGTTCTAACTCGGTTCTTGCATGTTCCGCAAATACCCTCAGCGCACAGCGCCGGCTCATACATCACTTCTATCGAGCCATCAAGTACTTGACGACCATCAATCGAGCTGGCGACTCGGGGGCTGCTTGCTATACTCTGCCAGATGCCAGTGGATGGAGCAAAAGCGTCCAAACGCGGTGATCATCTGTATCACGACGATCCCAGCTAGAAATATACATCAAGGCTACTACGCAGACGAACGCAGCCTTTGAAAAGGAAGACCTCATAATCAAACTATACACGAACAGCCAACAGGGCCAAGCTTCGAGTACTTAGCGTCGCGACCCGCTCCACACCTCTCGACAGATCGGGTACTGGCCCTGACGGCGGTCTTCTCATGCTGCCACCCGCCCGATTGATCATCTCTTTATAACCTGCTTCTGGAACCGAGCTACTATGCGCTCACATTAGCCCCTGGGTAAAGTCCTTCAGGAAGAGGTGACTGTGGCCGTTGCTTCCTCAACAATCTCGAGCGATGCCCGTCATCATCTACGCTGCCTCGCTGCGATGGTAGGGTTCGACTCCGATTTAGGGAGGTCGATGTTGGATTCCCTTTATCAGCTGCAGGCCACTCGACAACAGGAGAGAGCCGAGTCGATCCAAGTGGTGTTTCTGAACGATCAAACGGATCTGTAACATGTGGCTCAATCCCATCAGAAATTAAAGAAAGAGATGATGGAGAATAAGGAACGAAGGGTTTCGGCAGGCGGAGGGAGTAAATGGAAAACAGTCCATGTTCAGCGACGCGGAAGGGTAAGGCGTGCTGGCGCAGAGGAGGGTAACCCACCAAGCGGTTCGTGTGTTGTGCGCCGGCGCATGATGCGTTTCTTATCTTTCCGGACGAGCTTCCACCCACCGGTGGACGGGCGTTCGTCATCGGAGCTGAGTGGGACAAGATCGGAATCGTCTGGGTCATGTGAAGGAGGATGCGCAGGGCGGGGTGGAGGCCACGACGAGGAGGGATCGGAGCGCGGTGGAGGTGGTATGTCGAGCAAAAAGCAATCCTGCTGGTCAATGAGAAACTCGAGGACCTTTTGACTGAGCTGATGTTCGCCCGGAGAAAGCTCGTGGTTAGGGTGAGAGATGAGTCCGGGACGAAAGATGACGGCAAGGTCTGGGATATGGATGGTGGGTGAGTCGAGGGGAGACGAGAAGAAGAAGGGACGGACTGGCAGGTGTCATGAGATTCTTGTCTGATTTACGTGCAAAGACGGACAAGAGGTCGAGGACATAAAGGAGGAGGAATTGATTGGCTCGGGGCATGCGAGATATCAACTGCCTGTAGGTGGCTACGACGTTGTCGTGGTTGAACGGTTGCTTTGCTAGTGGCAGGATGAGATGTGGGATGATATGTGATCGGGGTGGGGATACTGACCAAGGACGTCTCGGAACTCGAGGAAGAGATAAGAGATGGGGAGATTCAGATAAGAGAGAGAGGACTCACGTTATGGTACATGTTATGCGGGATGACAGGCTCCTGGTTGAGGAAAGGGATAGGGGTGAACGTGGAGGGGTTGGACGGGCGGAACTTACGGGCATCTGAGTGAGATACCGGCGAAAGACGCTGGCAACATCGTGGGGTGTGTAGTTTTCGGTCTTCCAGTCGATGGATTTTCCGTACTAGGCAGCGGGTGAATGGAATTTGATGGGAGGGTAGGTGATACGTACGCGGGGCGGTGTCTCGAAAGCTGCCTGAAGTTCGCGCATGCGTTTAGCGGAACCGTTCACACGAAAAGTGCCTTCGATCTCGGTAGCTGCGGTGCGTGAGTTTGTGTGAATTGAACGAAAAGAGGGGTGTACCGTTTTCCTTGAGATAGAGACCGCTGGGGTGGAGTGAATAGGGCAAGAGAGAGATGAGACGGAGACGGACCACTTTGCGACGACGACAGGGATGTAGCCCCACACGTAGAGGTCGCCATTGGCGTTTGCGGTAGATATCTGAACGCTGGCCCGTCTGAGGGAATCCTTGAGCGGTCTGCCGAAGACGTGGTACTCCGTGGGCGTTGCTGTGTGGGGGTGAGTTTTCTGAGCACCCGGTCAGACTGGACGTACGGCTGTTGTATTCGGGGAATTTCTTTGATTTCTGAGCGTGCGTAAACTGAGACCACCACTTGAGAAGGGACGCTTTCGAGGGCGCATTGTCGGGCACCATCATGTGAGAGGAACAGGGCTTAATGACACAGCCACACAATCTAACATGTCCCTCATCACCGACTACACGCTCGTCGCCCGCAACGTCGACAGCGCCGAGTTTGACGAGTTCGACTTTATCATCGTCGGTGGAGGTGCGTTTCTCTCTCCTACAGTTATATCCTCTCATCCGTCACAGGGACCGCCGGCTGCGTCCTTGCCGCACGTCTCACCGAGCGCTCGGACATACGTGTTCTCGTCATCGAGGCTGGTCAAAGGTATGCGCCATCCTTGCCATGCGCACCCCTCATCGACGCTCCCCAGTGGCACGGCCCTCTTCGACAGCAGAGTGCCTGCTGGTTTTCCAAGGCTGTTCCATAGTCCACACGACTACGACCTGTACACGGTGCCGCAGCAACATGCCGGCGATAAGAAGAAATACTGGCCCCGCGGTAGGTCCACCGTCTCAGCCCGCTTGCTCTGCTGACAATCGCTCAGCGCGTCTCCTCGGTGGATGTATGTATTCATATGTTCCATGGCTAGCCTCTCACCACTTCTTCAAGGCTCATCTATAAACGCTCACATGCACGTCGTCGTCCTCTACTTGTCTTTGCCGTCCTGACCGCTTCACAGGGCTCAGTATGGCGCACCATCAGACTATGACGAGTTTGCGACCATTGTCGGCGACGAGTCCTGGTCCTGGAAGAACTTTGAACGGTGCTCGTCGTGCCCAATCTTGTGTTTCCCATGCTCACTCGTCCCTGCAGGTACTTTCGCAAGTTTGAGAACTACGCTCCAGATCCGAGATTTCCACGCGTTGATGCCTCTCTTCGTGGCTCACACGGTCCAGTCACCATCAGCTATCATGCCCACGTCTGGGAGGGAAGCCCCCTCTTCGTCGAGGCCAGTGTCAACGCAGGCATCCCGTTCAATCCAGACTTTACCACCTCAAAGGGCACAATCGGCACCAACAAGGTACGCCCCTCCCCCTTCATTGCTGACAGTCCACCAAGCTTGCCTTCCAGATCAGTAAGTACCTTGCATACCCCCCCTGCATCTTACCCACCTTCTCCCAGTGACATACATCGACAGTAACCATCAACGCGTGTCTTCCGAAGCAGCCTACTTCACCCCCGAGGTCCTGGCCAGACCTAATCTCAAAGTCGTCACACTAGCTCGCGTGACAAAGATTATTTTTGATTCTTCCTCGGGTACCCCGCGTGCTGTCGCCGTCGACTTCGCCAACGAAAAGCATCATGCTCCCCGCTTCCGTGCAAAAGCCCGCAAGGAAGTCATCGTCTGGTAGGTCTCTTGCGCGTCTAGACATGCCTTCCCTCAGCCCTCCACAGTGGCGGTGCAGTTCACACCCCCCAGATTCTCATGCTCTCTGGTGTCGGTCCTGCAGCCGTCCTTGAAAAATACAACGTCCCCGTCGTCGTGGATTCTCCCGGCGTAGGTGCTAATCTTTATGACCACCCTGTGTTCTCCTTGCGTTTCAAAGATAAGCTTGGCGTTGCTCTCAACTTCACGAGGCCATATGACTTGATGAGTACTTTCAAGCTCTTGAAAGCGCTTGCCCAGTACAAGATATTTGGAACCGGGCCCTTCTCTAGCAATGTTGGCTCCCCTTTCCTCCAAGTGCTCGCGAGGTTGTTAATTCTGCATAGATCGGAGAAGCAGCCACCTTCTTCCGCACGGACGATCCAAAATTGTTCCCTCCTGCGGAATTCAAAAATGTCATCGAAGACACCACCTCGGGTCCAGACGCACCTGATATCGAGATCATCATTATCCCTACCGCCCTCACCGATCACAACGTCCCATTACAACCTGGGCTGTTTGGTTATGGTTTCTTGACCACGGTTTTGCGGCAAGCAGCTAAACCTTTTTCTTGAATGCTTTTTTAACACCAAGTTGTTCTTCAGCCCGACGAGTGTTGGCAGTGTTCAGATCAAGTCCGCGGACCCTTGGGACGATCCCCTCATCGATCCAAAGTCAGTCTTATTTCAAGTTCCCTTGCCCTACACTCACCGTCTGAATCGTCCCCAGCTACCTCGCCACTGAACATGACCTCGATGCGATGATTCGTGGCATCCGTGGGGCATACAAGATCGCCCATACACCTCCCATGACGGAGTTGACCGATGTTGGCGCCACTCACCCTCTTCTCGATCACCATTTTGACCGGTTGAGCGACCAAGAGCTTGGCGAGATCATCAGAGACAGAGTAGAGACATTGTACCACCCCATTGGGACGTGCTCCATGGGCAAAGCCGAGAATCCGGCCGCGGTCTTGGACTCACAGCTCAAGGTGCGGGGTGTGCTCGGTCTCCGAGTCTGCGACGCGTCCATTTATCCCAAGTTGGTCTCGGGCCATACCGTGAGTTGCGCTGTCACGCGTGCCTTGCTGCGCTGATTTACCGGCGCGGGTAGACTGGTTGCGTCCTCGCTGCTGCGGAAAAGCTGGCGGATATTATCAAAGCGGAGTATCCCATCACGGTCTAATCTGCGTGGCGCGTCCGGTGTACGCGTCTGTCTTCTTGGTAGGTATATGGCTGTTCTCATGTATGTATGTATGTAGCCGGTGCGTTAATGGGCACTCATGCGAGTGTGCAAGAACGGCCAGACGGACTCCTCTTTGGGCGTCGTGGTAATACCGAGCACGGCGTACTCCCCACCCATACCCAGCGGATCCACCAGCCGATTGACGCTCTCCGCGATCGCTGTCTTTCGCTCCTCCGTGGGGGCAGCTCTGATGAGACGCTCAGCCCGCAGCTGGATACCCACCTCGTTGAGGAACGTGCCCTGCGAGAGCGTCCCATGGGGCGTAACTAGGTCGCGGCACGTCAGCGTCGAAACGACCCAGGGACAGGGACAGGCACGGCTGACCGAGATCCGAGATGACCTCTTTCAAGAGTGCAAAATCGACGTTGGCGGTCACGTCGCATTCGCCCGGGCGATGAAACACGTCGACGACCTCGTGTTCCTTGAACGCCTGTTCTCCATCCACACACGTGTCAGCAAATGCCAGGCCAACGCCGCGAGGACGCATCGGTCAGGGAAAGAGAAAGGACGCACACGCAACGAGTTACCGACGGCTTTTTCGGCGCCATAGTCGATGACGAGGGCGCATCCGCCTCCACCCCCGCCTTGGCTCTCGGAAGGGGAGAGCAGCAACTCGGCGATTTGCCGGGCGGCTTTGATGGATGCCCCTGAGACTTCGATGCGTGTACCGATGGGGAGCGCTGCAAAGCGCGGCGATGCGTGCCCGAGGAGCGTCGATGAGGCCGTCGGTGTCGGTGAGAGCACACGTGTCCACCGCGGTGGGTGGGATTGCAGGAATGGTGGCGGAACGGCGCGCGGGGCTGCGTCGGGGGTGAGGACTGCCGAGGACGGATGGGCGTAGCGGATATTCGGGTCGTCGGCGGGCGCGATGAGGACTTCGTGCCACCCCTGCGTCGTTTTCTGCGCGGCCGATCCGTCAACAAACGTATTCCGTTGGCGAGGAGGGAGCGGATCAGACCTCGATGACGTGCACGGGGAGCGCGTCGAAGAACTCGTGTGCGACGAGCATGGTGAAACGGTCGCTGCGGCGCGGAACTTGGTCGAGGGCGTCGTGCCACGAGAGCGCGACGTGGCCGCTTTCGTGCGCTGGACGGAGGGTGGCGCGTTGGAGGGCGCGCATGGCGGGGCTCGTCTCGACGAGATGCACGCTGTCGAGATGGGGACGGACGGTTGGGAGCTGGCGCACGACCTGGGTGCGGGTGGTGGGTGAGCGTGTCGCGGCGGGGTAGGGGGACGTACGCGTAGGATATCGTCCATGAGCGTTCCGCGCCCTGGACCAAGCTCGACGATCCGAAAGGGTTTCGAACCGGCGGACATCCATCGCCCGATCATCCAGAGGGCGAGCACCTGTGGGGGTCGAGGTCACGCGCACGGGTGTCGGAATGGGTCGTACCTCGCCAAACGCCTGGCTGATCTCTGGGCTGGTGACGAAGTCGCCGCGGGGGCCAAAGACGGGGTGAGAGGCTCTCATGTAGTAGCCATGGACGGGGTGGGAGAGACAGAGCTGCATGTAGGTCGCAAACGAGAGCGGACCGGTCGTCTGTGGGCGGTGAGCGAGTCGCACTGACAGCACGGCCTGGGACCGACCTTGACGGCGTCGGCGATGAGTTTTTCGATTCCATTCTGACTCGTGTGGAGTCGTCGTCTGAGCCAAGTCGAGGCGAGTCGTGCCGGTCTCATGTCGAGTCACGGACGGAAATTTGCGTATATCTGACCGGTCCTCCTCATCGGACCCATCGACCCCATCGACCATGACCACCCGTGCGTACGCCTTTGCTCGACGCGCGACACGTCTAACGCTTGCCAAGGTATCCAATTCGAAAACAGCAGCGACGTCGGCGTATTCGCCAAACTCACCAACAGCTACTGCCTCGCCGCCATGCACACCTCGACAAACTTTTACTCGGCATTCGAGGCAGAACTCGCAGACGTCGTCCCCATCGTCCACACGACCATCGCCGGCACCCGTATCATCGGCCGCTTGACCGCAGGTGAGCCCGTCCATGTCCCCCCACTCCCAAGCTTATCGCGCGATACACAGGAAACAGACACGGTCTGCTCGTCCCATCGACGACCACAGATCAAGAGCTCCAGCACCTCCGAAATTCCCTTCCGGACGCAGTCGCCATCCAGCGCGTCGAGGAGCGTCTATCTGCACTCGGCAACGTCATCGCCTGCAACGACTACGTCGCACTCGTACACCCCGACATCGACCGCGAAACAGAAGAAATCATCGCAGACGTACTCAAGGTCGAGGTATTCCGCCAGACCGTCGCCGATAACGTCCTCGTCGGTAGTTATTGTGTCATCTCAAATCAGGGTGGCCTCGTCCATCCGAAAACGAGCATACAGGACCAGAACGAGTTGAGCAGTCTGCTCCAGGTACCTTTGGTGGTACGTCGTTGCGATCGTCTACCAATTCCATCCAACTGATCCCGCAAAGGCTGGTACCGTCAACCGTGGCTCAGACGTCATCGGTGCTGGTCTTGTCGTCAATGACTGGTGTGCGTTCACCGGCCTTGACACGACTGCAACAGAGATCAGCGTCATCGAAGCCGCGTTCAGTACGTCCTTGTTCTTTCCATCGTTTGCTCTCGCTCACCCGTCTCAGAACTGCAAGGTCAGACATCGTCTGCTATCATCGGTGAGATGCGTGACTCCCTCATCGACAACTGGGCATAGCGAGCTCTCGCTGTCATACACACTTGGATGTAATCTCTTTCTCTCTTGTGCATCGCTTATTCCTCTTGCACGCAATCTTTGTATCCCTATATGCATCACGTTGCTGGAATAATAGATAGTGTCAAAGGAACATGCTTTGTCACAGCAAACCTCGACTCTTTGCGATGCCCTTCCAGCTGTCCAGAATGTACGACCCGAACAGCGACGCCTCGCGCACCGCTTCCTCTGCCGCCCCCGACTTGTCGAGGAGGTCGTCCAGAAAGGCCGCGGCCGTGCCAGGCGACGTGAGTTGGTGCAGCTCGGCTGCGAGGTATATGCCCGCCACGGTCGCGCGGCGGGTGTACCACACCATCTAGACGGTCGAGCGTGTGAGCAGGCACTCGCGTCCGAGCTCGCTCGACGCACCTCCTTGGCATGGGGCTCGGCGATCCAGCACGCCTGGTCCGCGATGCGCGCGGCGTGCTCGAGGACGGGGAGCGGATCGAGGGGCGCGAGGCGGGACGACGTCGCGAGCAGCGCAAATGCCTAGAGAGCGTGGTCGTGAGGTCGGGACTCGGGCGCGCGCGCGGGGAGACGTGCCTCGGGGAGGTGCGCGAGCACGGGCTCGTTTGCCCGCATGCGCGCGTGTAGGACGTCCCGCATGGGCGACGGTCGGTCGTCCTGCTTCATCCGGCAGCGCGCGTCGTCCAACCACGCGTGGATGAGCGTCCGCCGGGCGTCGTCGCCGGGCCCAAAGAGCGTCGTGACGGCCGCGTCTGTGAGCGGGCGTGCGTGTGGTTGTGGGAGCTCGAGCACGGTGCGCGCGAGCGCCTCGCGGGTGAATCCAAGGGTCTTTACGAGCGGGACTGCAAGCTGGAGGAGCCTTTTGAATGTGGTTTGTGAGGGCGTCGGACGAGGGACGGACGGACTTGCCTTGCGCTCGACATGATTGGAAAAGGCGCGAGCGATAATCTTGCCACCGCACATCATGTCCGACTGGGGTACTACTCGCTTTCCCTCCTCCTCCCTACCACACAGCTCACGTCCACAACGCCAACAGAACACTCGGACGACGCCCACCCGCCGGGCGCACCGCGCCACATAAAATCCGTCAAGAGCAAATGGGAGGGCGAAGACGAGGACGAATCTACACCCGCTGTGAGCCCATCACCGACGCAGATCGGCACCGCTGACGCCCCCCATCCACTCGCAGAGCGACTGGGAAGAGTCTTCGGAGGAAGAGGAGACCAAACCAGCCCCCACCACCGCCCCGGTCGCACCACCCAAGAAAAAGGGCACGATCAAAGCCAAGCTCGCAGAAAAAGAAGCCGCCAAAGCTGCCCGTGCTGCCAACAACGACGACGTCACGTACGACGAGGACGCCGTCCTCGATCCCCGCGAAAAGGCGCGTCGTGACAAGGAGCGCGAAATATCCGCCGATCTCGAAAACGTGGCCAGCCTGCTTGGCGCTGCGAGCCTGGGAGGTGGGCATCCCGATTCCTGAACTTGTTCCGAGGCGTGCTGACCGCGATCTGTCTAGGCTCGTCCTCCAAAGAGCTCGATGCGCTGCTCTCAGCCGATCCTTGCACCAAGGAGGAGTTCCAAGCCTTGTCTGCACAGATCATCGAACTCGTCATCAAACGACATCAGAACAAGCCTCTCTACTCGTCGTTTGTCGAGTACCATGTCCGACAACTGGCTGAACCCCTCAGGGACGTCGAGGTCCGTAAAGCGGCAAGTGGCCTCACCACGTTAGCAAACGAGAAGCAAAAGGAGCAGCGAGAAAAGGCAAGCGGAAAAAAGAAACCAAAGTCTGCCGCCAGGCCAATCTTGGGCGCTGCAAAGCTGTCCAACAAGTATGTACTCCCCCTCGTCATCTAAGCGGGTCTGACGAAGGCATAGATTTGACACCGAGATTTACGACGAGGCTTTGGATGACTTTGGAAAGGACGCAGATGATTTCATGTAGAAATACCTACACCTACACACCATCGCATATTGGGTGCTAGAGCATCGCCTTGTAATTTTTGTGATTTCGCAGGTAGGAGTACAATAAATGCACGTTCCCCATCTCATGATTCGTCCTCTCCACCGTCGCTGTCACTCTCCTCGTCGTCGCTGACGAGACCCACGAGACCTGCACCGTCCTTGTCTTTGACCACCTTTCCAGCTTCAGAAAGCTTGGGCGCGAATGCTTTCCGTGCACCGACGTTCGCACCGACGTCCCAGACCTGTAGTCTCGCTTTGGATCCCGCCGCAGCGATCGTGAGCGGGTCGTCCGGCGAGAACACGGTAGAAAATACTTTGCCCTGTCGCCATTGGCGTGAGACGAGTGACCAGTAAAACACGAAACCGAATCGCACGCACAACATCAAGATCTCTCGACACGACCATGCTCACCGACGGCTTGCCTCCCTCGGATAGGTCCACGTTCCAGAGCTTGACGACCTTGTCTGTACCGCCAGTCACGAGGCATCCGGGGACAAGAGGGCTGACGTCCATCGCGGACGCGGCACCGTCGTGCGCAGAGATTGTGAACCGCGAGGGCGACGCCGCCTTGAGATCCGTTGGCAGCGTCCGAGCATCGAAATTGACCACGAGACCGTTTTCGAGCGAGACCTGTGACCCTCGTGAGTGCCGCATCCGAGCTCGGAGAACAAGGCTTACATAGAATGCGTGCGGCTCCCAGGGATCCCATCGGAGCGCCTCCACCTCCGCGCCGAGCGTAGCACCCACCCCCGTGTCCGGCGCTCTCGAATCGAACACGCGAACCGTCCGATCGTAGCTACCGGAAAGCAGCACAGTAGGCTCCTTTTCGTTCCACTGTACCGCCTGCACCTTATCTTTGTGGACGTTGAAACTCCGTATCGCAACGGCACTTTGCCCACTCCCGTCCGCATCCGCGACGGGTGCGCGACTGAGATCCCACAGCTTGACGGTCCGATCTGCAGACGCAGACGCCAGCATCTGTCTGTGCGTTTTGTTCCATGATAGACCGAGCACCGCATCGACGTGATGCGCGTCCGATGTCGGTCTCGCCCTTGCCTTTTTGCGCTTCTTTTTCCCGGTGCCAGCTGGGACCGGTACGTGCGTCGCCGTTTTATCGGGTCGTCCGAGGACCATGTCAGGGTACATGCTCTCGATCACGTCCAGCGACCATATCTCGATCTCAGGGTCGAGCGTCCCAACGGCGACATAATTGCCCCACTTGACCATCTCATCGTCCGCGCCGGACGACGACGTGGGTGGAAAGTCGAGCCACTCGAGGCAGAGCGGAAAGTTGGGCAGCATCAAGTCATGGTGCACGTACAGATTTTCCTGCGTTTCGTCGTAGACGTAAATCTCGAGCTGGGATACCTCGTCCTCGGTTTTGGCCGCAACGAGGAGGTTGTCGGTCGGTAGTATTTCCAGGTCCTGGCGTTCCTCGTCGTCGTCCTATGAACGCGCTATAGCGAGGTGTCTGATGAAACTTTTTTCGATGTAGTAGACCGACCTCTTTTAGCGTAATGAACGGGTCGTCCGCGTTATCGCGGTAGAACGTCAATCCCTTGATATCCGTGAACGGACCGATCCCTTTGAAAAATCGACACGCGTAAAAAGAGAGAATACAACACCAGCAAAAAAGGTCCTGCACGCACCTTCCTCGTCGACGTCGTCATCGTAATCATCCAGATGATACTGCGCCAAATCGTCGGTTGGCGGCCCCGATTCGACGGGTGGCTTTCCCCCCTCGCCATTCCCATCAACAGCCATCGCATCGTCCTCCTCACTTCCTCAGCAACGCAAGTCGATCATTAGGGACAACGCAAGCAGGAACGACAGGGAAAAAGAAAACACACTCGATCCACTCGTCTTCATGGCCCTCGTCGGCCTCGTCCCCCTCGGCGCCCTTTCCCATCTTCTGCGCCGCTTCGTGCGCACGCTCGAGCCCCTTGCGTGCATCTTCGAGCTCGATCCGCGCGAGCGTGCTGACGCGTTCCAGCTCGTCGTCATCGAGGACGTACTTGCGTGGATGGCGAGCGGCGACGCCTCGTTTGACCCTGGAAACGGATGGCGTGAATCGTATGGCTCGAGATGCGAGGTTTGGCTTACCATGACACGCAAGAGATCAAGTTGCTCATCGTTTCTCGACCTTGCCAGTCTTTGATCATGCACAACTTTTTCTTGTAAAGGTCACGTGATAAGTGCGTAGTGTACTACGAGCGACGCCCATAATCGAACCGATAACTTAATGCATCCAAGCATCCTAGATTTATACCAGTCCACCGCCCCCCATCCGCACGGTGTCCCAAATGGCCCTGCCAACTTCGCTCCACAGTCGATGTAGGACAGATCCCCCGCGAGCATCGAACAATCGGCGCTTTACTTGGTCTGCCGTCGATGCTGGAGCCGGTGCTGCACGCGCACGCCGCAATCGAATGACGTACGACACCACCGGCAGGAGAAGAAGCAGCACCGTCAACGCAGTGAGACGATTCGCCGTAAAGTACGTCCGGATGAACTCCTTGATCAATGCCAGGGTGACCGATGACCGCCCCGTCGTCGCTACAACCGAGTTTCGCAAACCCTGGACGGGGCTGCTACGAGAGCTAGCGCGTGGTGTGGATCGAGAATCTCTTGGTTTGGGACGAGAAGGCGACTTGGTCACCGTCACGTCCGAGGCTGCAGAGGTCGAGGATCCTGAACGTTGCCTTTGACCCAGTTTCGAGGGTCTAGTAAGAGGAACCGCAGTGCGGTTCGATATGGTCGAGAGGGAAGAACTAGAGGACGAAGCGGAGGGCGAAGGCGAAGGCAAACGAGGGAGAGCAGCGGAAGGTGCATGAGTAGCCTTCTCTTTTAGGGATTTATCGAGGGATGCCTGAAACTCCTGCGCGCTAATCAGTACAGGCGGCAAAAGCATGTCGGCTAACGCACCGCCCTTTTGCTCGATGGCAATTCGACCTCGTACGCCAAGAACTCCTTGGCGTAGCTCCCCTCCTCCAGACGCGGTAAGATATGTAAGCAATACAACTCCAGTACCTTCTCATATGCTTCCCCTGTCGACGGAATGAAGTCGTACTGCCTGCGATTGGACAGCCAATCCTCTACTATCTCCCGTCCAACAGCCGGACAGCTGACTTTGAGGCTGGACCCAATGTGTGTCATCAAGACTTGGTGGGGAAGAAATGCAGACGTAGGCGTCCGCGGCAACGAGGAGGGGGTGAAAAGGGCAAGCGACCGCGCGTGCGACGCGGTAATAAACGTCTGAGGTGACAGCAGCAGCAGCTCGCGCAGTGCTTCTGGCAGAGCGGCACGGTCTGGTGGCGAGGCATATACCGTACTTTCGAGGGTGATACGAAGAATGTCCCATTTACGACGATGAGCATCAAACACGTCCGGCGCAGGTGCAATGGGCGGCCGTAGCATTGTGAATGCAGAGGCGATCAAGGTAGCTGTGAGGACGATGTCGTGGTAAAGAAATGCCTGAGCAGCCCTGTGATAGAGGGAATGGAGGGTTGCCTCCGTTGAGGAAGACGGGGAGTTTGAGAGGGGCGAGTCGATGCTGGCTCTGAGAGGCAACAAGCCCTGCGCCGGCATCGTTGCCTTTGTCGTCGTCGTCGTCGCCGTCGACATTCGCTCCCAAGGGTACGGGTCTGAGCACCAAGATGGCTGTAGACAATCAAATGTATAGAAGGCCAGAGTCCGGCGCTTTCCGAACCGGGAAGTCGGCTATGGGGTACCCGGGAATCTGAAACACCACGACGAGTGAAACCAACCCAACCAGCTTGGCATTACCCGCAGCGGAGTACCAGCTTTGCATGGCGTTCAGGCGTCACACGTGCAGTGTTGGCCGTTCTCGTAGCCTTGCTCAGTCTGCCGGGAACCATTTCAGGCGAGGTGTGGACGTGTGCAACATTACATGGGGGCCAAACATACGGTCGAGGATATATCAGCATTAGAATTCGTCCTGGGAACGCAAGAGCTGGTCGTGCCGGTGCAAGGCGGAATCTTTGATGCACCCTGGACAAGTCAGCAACGCACTGAAAGACTTCGAGGGTTCCTCTGGCACTAGCATCGATGGCAACCCCGTGGCTACAGTGAGATTGAATCCGGGCATCAACAAATCGATTGCAAAAAGGCAGCGAGGTGCAATATGTTACATCGGACAAACATATGTAGAACCCCCACACGGCCAGAATCACCTCTTCTAGCTGCCTTCCAAGCTCATGGGCGCCAGCAGAAGCGGTACCTCCGTCACGAGAGACAAGCTAGTTAGAACGAGGAGTCCCGAGCACGGTGGTAGGCTCTGGGAGCGAGTACACCCAAGGGTCACTCTAGAGGACGGGAACGCGGACAAGGATGCGGAAGAGCTTGGCCAAGCCCGAACTTTTATGTCCTCGAAATTGTTCTACCAAACAACTTGCTGCACCACCGCTTATAACGTTTTCCTGTACAGTTGCTTTGTCAGCAACTCTCACCCATGATGAGAGACGCTCGAAAATCCAGACACCACTGCAGGGCACTATTGTTAAAAGCGTATACTAGGTTTTTGAATCCATACCAGAGAGATTTTCGGCTGTGGTTGCATCTCATCTCACGTCGGGCCATGCGGCGATTGCAGTCTTTCATTTGCCTTTCATCCCTTTCAGCCACAACTCGGGTTGCATGGACTTGCATTCTCAAGCATGCAGACGTTCGCTTTCACCGCTCACGAACCAATCCAGTGCTCTCCCTTGACAAAGACACCTGCTGCTATACGACCGATAATCGCCTGCCAAAGATGCAGGTGAGAAACGCTCGATTCCATGATTTGTGGACATGATCACAATGCCGAGTCCATTGAGCGAATCAATCGGAACGGGCATTCTGCCCGGCATCGCAAACAGCTCGTGGGCTGTTGGAGGACCCGATCAGGATGACGCTTTGACGACGTTGGAGGTATAAATACAGTCAGCTTTCACCTCTCCAAGCAAGACCTCGATCTATTTGTTGCAACCACCAACCTTTGCACCATGGCTCATCCATCAAACTTCCAGCCGTATCCCCTGCCTTTCCCGAACGAGGACCAACGAATGCCGATATCCTCATACTCATCTCTTGCGAACGCACTTGGCCCAGATCCTGGATACACGTATCGACAAGGACCGAGGCCACTTCCAGCGAGCTGCGACGCGGCCATCGACAAACGGGCCATCTACCTGAATACACCACCTGTCAGTAACCCCTCGTACCCATATCCGGCACGCAACGTCTTCGATCCTGCCACGTACCCTGCGAGAACACCATCATCGGTGTCCAATGGGAGGTACTTAAACAACGGGAGCGTTGCATGGGGCGAGAACAACGACCAGAGCGATCTACCCGAGTTGCCGCCATGGTACGACCGCCTGCCACAGTACTTTTCCGTGGATTCGGACACTCCTACGATCCGTTTCAAGCGCAAGGGGGGCAAGCTGCCTTACACTCTCTTGGAACTGTTGACCATGGACACTATGCCAGACTTGGTGGCTGGGGACTTGCCCATACTCGTCCAGAGCCCTGATCGTTGGATCAAAATCAAGTTGATCGTATGGCCTCAGATCTCTTGAATCACGGGGTGCTCACCATGCATTTCAAACAGTGGCCTGGCTATTCGCACTATCCATTTGAGAGACGGGTACCTATCAAACGAAGTGACCCTTTGACGCCGACCTTGTTACTGGTGACACTCGCGTATCATATACACGGATTCGTAAGATGTATTCAGGTATGTTGTTTCCCCTGAAAGACGAGTTCTTCTTAAGTACTTCCTTCCGGTAGAACGAGGGTGCGGTTGTCGAACCCGGTCAAGAGCATTGGGCAGTCACGGGGGCGAAAGAAGGTGTTCCAGCGGTGTGGAGAAACTGCGTCATTACTTCTCTGCAGCACCTAATGGGTAGTATCTGGCAGCCGGAGATTTATTGTCTGAGAGGATGATGACCATGTCACGGCTGGTTGGTAAGTATAACCGTCGTTCGATGCATGTATTGGTCTGTTGTAAAGTAAGCCTGGAGCCTGCACAATATGTATACATCTACCCATATGGCATGAAAGTCCGGACGACGTATTCGGCCACGGACCTTTCGTCCTTGCACATTGAAGGTTGGGGTTACATATCCACGACACCATTTGAGGGGGGCTGGCGCTCGATGGATACCTCTGCCGCAAGTCGCGAGATTTCCGAAAATGCTGCCTTGAGGGAGTCCAAGTCTGCATCGAGGCTCTCGGCGCGGTTTTTCATCTGTTATAGCGATGAATTGGAGCAACAAAAAACGTGGTTCTGCGTACTGTTGCGATGGTGTCACTTGCAGCGATGAGCTCATGGTGATGACCGTACACGAGAGACTGTCGCTCGCCATCCAGCTGCCGTATCTCTTTTCGCAGTCTTATTATCTGTATGTCGCGGTTACACAAAAGGGGAAACTCACCTGCAAGAAGTTCATTCCCGCGCTTCAGTAAGGAAGGGAGAGAAGACGTCGTGATTAATTGATCATAATACGTCTTGGCATCGAAAGCAGGTGAGTCTGAAACGACGATGTTAATGTCGATCAGAGGAGAGTGACGGGCAGACTTGCCCATGTTCATTGGATCATTGCTCTTTCCGGGTACTGGCGGGGGTGGTCCTACTCCAAGACCATAGTGTTTCCTCAACAGGTCCACAGCACGTGTCTTGGTGGATGATCCAGGAGGTGTAAGGGTCCCGGAAGTTGACTGAACGAGCCCAGCGCTCGAACGCTGCTGGAGAGAAGCCGGAGGGGTCATCGACCGGAGCGGCGAGGACACTGCTCGCTGTATTGACTGACTTCGCTGCTTAGATGGCGAGGACGGCAGCGACATTGCTGGCGACGAACAGAGATAGCATCGAGGTGTTTGGGGTCTGTTGGGTCGCGATCACGTGTCATAACGCGGTACTCGGCGGTGCCCATGGCGGCGTACACAAACTCAATCCACGACCACATCCATGGCTGTCGGTGTCGAGGACTGGCTAGTTGCTGACAGCGAGGACGAGGATGCATTTTCCCAACTAAACGGCCCCAGAGCATCAGGAGAAACCCGGTCTGCCGTTGTGGGTGCTAATACGACTCCAGACAGTGAGTTTCAGTCGTGCCTATGCTCATCCATCTGGTAATGCTACCTGCCAGCCTCAGCAATTCAGACGGCTGTATTCACTCCAAATCAACCATGTACCCCTCCACGGGGTCGTCGTCAGTCATCCCCAGCGTCGGCAGACAATTCCCTCTTCACTCCCCCTGGGATGCACTCCGCCATCGACAACTTTGCAAGCGTACCTTCAACATCTGGTGAGCCATCTGTCATAGCTCCAAAGCCACGACCACGACCGCGATTGGTGATGAAGAAAGTTACGCCTTCCGATCCTAATGTCGACACAACAAGCACATTCTCTCACTGTGTCTCGGAATCTCACATCAGCGACCCTATCTCTGCAACGAGACAAACCAATGACAGCATTTATCCTGCAACGGTTACGTCCGTCCGTTATTCTGATACGGTTGATGATGTATACTCGTTTGACATCGCGGAGCGCGCAAAGATGCGTTCCAGGAAGTCGCAGGCAGCTAAAAAATCCGTACACCCGCCAGCCCGGATGGATGAAGTTATCGAACTAACATCGGATGAGGATGAACTTGTGTTGAAACCCACCAAGCGCCAGAAGAAACATGACAACCCGGTCCTAAAGCCCAAAGCCCAAACGAAACCGCGGACGAAGCCCACACCGAAACTTAAACCAGTGATCGTACTACCAACTGGCTCGCCACCGTACCAAACTGAGACCCGGGACACTCCAACACTACCCGCACAGTGTGCGCCATCTTCTCAGCTGCCTGCGTCAACATTACCTACAATGCCACCGTCTACACCACCATTTGCCCGCGAACTCACTCCTCTTTCATCTCCTCTGGTTGGGACCCGGAAACGCAAAAGGATCCGCCTTTCAATCGCTGAAGATGACGATGAAATGGATATTATCGGTGGCGAGCCTGCCGAAGTTTCCCCATCATTCGCAGAGCCTCCACTGTTCTTCGCGCCTTCATCATCTTCACTAGTCACAGATTCTGGGATTGAAATCCCCCTTGTCGAGCCATCCAGTGGCCGAAGTAAAAAGAGACAGGTATCATCTGGCAAAAAGGGAACCCAAAGGAAAGTACAAAATAAGGGAAAGAAAGTGAAGAAGGGTGAGATGACCAGCATTATCAATGAAACGGCCGAAGACTCTGCAAAGCTAAGCCAGGAGCCTTCTACGCCATCTACGCATCACAGCCTGAGCTTCCGCTCTCCAGTGGCCAGGAAGTCGACTGCGAATTGCAGCCCCTCGTTGCAATCTGCGACGAAGACAGCCTCGGGAAAGCAAACCGCAGCGAGGAAGGGAAAGGCTAGAGCAATTGATCCTTGCGAGGAAGATGAGCCCGTTCTCCCGTCTAAGTCTAATGCGGCTCATACGCCACCTGCCGATGAGGGAGACGGTCAAAGGAGCAAGGTACTCCGGCTGTCCTCTCTGCGCCACTTTACTCATATTTACCTTTATGATCCAGGAAAACGTGAAACCAGTTAATCCTGGGCCCGCAAAACCAGATCCACCATCCAAGTACACTTCAACCCCCGGTACCCAACTTCGTCGCTCCCCGGTCAAACTCAACTCGACTCCTATGTCGGAGCTCATTCGGCGCGTGAACTCGCAACCGAATTCACCATTTCCTCACGCCTCCCGAACATATTCACCTTTCTTTAAATCTTCCCGGACAATGCTCTCGAGAATTGCTCCGCTTCACCCAAATCGTCGGACTCCTCCGCCCCCGCTGCCCCGCCCACCTCCTCCAAAGAAGAGCAAAAAACAGCTTGAGTTGGAGGAGAGGATTGAGGAGGAGTTGGCTGAAACGATCGAGGGATGGTCTTGCCTTACGGATGATGAGAGAAAAGCCCTGCGAAAGGCGAGGATTGACGCTGAACTGGGTTATGAAGTGTGAAGGTAGTATTATTTTCTTTTACACGGGGGCTTCACATCTGGACGCTGATCGAGGTTTGCTAGCACTGGTCAACTTATATGCGACAACTTTCATTGATAATAGTTCTATGCTTGGAAGTTTCTAGATAATCCGCGTTTCTCATTCTGAGACTGATGATTCGTAACTATCTGTATCGATTCCTGTGCAGTATCGTAACATTAATGACAACATACAGGCGCATGTGTTAGTTCCTTGTGACGATCGGTCCCCTTCCCAATAGGTGACTTCGACAAACGTTGGAGACAAGTCCTAGAATTCTCTCTCTGCAGTCTCTTACACCTTGATCGCTCAGCTCCTGGAACTTCGGCACCGCTTCCATCAACCTCGCATCCGGAAAATTGTCCACTACTCCCGTGGCCGTGACCTCGCACGTTCTTTTCCACTCCGAGCCTCTGATATCCCCTTCCCCCAACTGCATTACCACCAGTGCGACCTTCAGTCCCCTTTCACAGAAATCAACATAAATCTTGTTATAAATCTTCCATTGGACCTTGACCCTGATCTTCTTTGCGTCGATGCAGAGCAGAACGAGGTCGACGCAGGGATTCTTGCCACGTAAAAATCGCCTCACCTCACGTTCTGCATTCGGTAACATCCCGAGGACCCTGAGGATGCGGGTGAGCAGGGCTGCCTTTTCCGACGCCTCGTTCAGCCCTCTCGTATCCCAGATACGATATCTGGTGTCCCCCTGGACCACGTCGTACGGCGTGGTTCGGGTGGTGCATGGTCTGACGTTGTTGTTTACTGCAGCGATTTCTTCGCCCTTGAGCACGTTCACTAGCGTGCTCTTCCCGACGCCAGTGTGACCGACGAGAGCAACATGCAGAGTGGGTTCGTTCGATTCCTTCGTGCGAGGTTCAGCGGCAAAAATGGCAGAGGATGATCACAGAGCTAACCGACATGTTCCAGTTATGACAGCCGTAGAGTTCGCTAGCGCAGGGCGTGAGTGATGGGCGTGATGGGCAAAGGCTGCGATTGCTTGAGGCATGTGTCTTAGATGAGGCAAGCCGTCTTGCCACCACCATGTGGACTCCAGCGCCCCATTGGACCTTGCTATCGATTTTGATTGCCACGTTCATCGAGTACAAAATTTATCAGAGTCTCAGTGATGTACATTGTCGTAACTAGTATGTGTGCACATGTCGTCTGACAGAATAAAACAAGTACCGAAGATGCCAGTACATCCCGAAATGATTCCTACTTGGTAGGGACTGGAATTGAAGGAGTCACGCCCTACTGGAGAGCCGAAAGATGAGATGCTTGAGAGCCAGAGAGTCTTCCTTGTACTCTGGGGAAGACGCGTCTCGGTATCTTCGCACCATCGACAGGAGATCCTCGGTGTCGTCAAGTTCATTTCCCAGATCCAACTCTTTCAGCTGTTCCTCACACCTCTCTTTCCATTCCGCTGCGAAACCCGGGGTCATCTGTGTGATGATGATGACCGGTTTCACCCTCCTGTCGCAATATTCGACATAAACCTTGCGAAAATGCTGCCAGTGGATAGGGACATCT
Organism: Tylopilus balloui; assembly: GCA_038089995.1. NCBI lineage: Eukaryota > Fungi > Basidiomycota > Agaricomycetes > Boletales > Boletaceae > Tylopilus > Tylopilus balloui. Next base: position 24,939 of record JBBPLW010000034.1, on the reverse strand, counting down.
ATCTTCGAGGCGTGGATACACCACATAAGGACGACGACGGAACCAGAATGCGATTGTTCTCCATCGTTGAAATCATGGACGCGCCTCCGACAGATGTTTCTGAGATCCCGTTCCGACTGGCGCATGGAAAATAGCCCGAAACCTTGCTGGCGAAGCCAATTGGCGGCCGTGTCCATGAGATTCGGGTGATCTACCGCTTCGTCGAGGCCCCGCGTATCCCAGAGGCTGCACTGTAGGGTTGTCCCGTCGACCTGCAGTGGTGCCGTATGCACGGTGGTCTCTATGGGACAAGGTCTGACGTCGTTGGATACTCTGGCAGCCTGTGTCGAGCCAGCCGTTGCACCCATGATCATATTGATCAGCGTGCTTCTTCCGACGCCAGTTTGGCCAGCCAAGAGGACATCGATGCGGCATTCTCTTTTGCTTGTCGCAGCAGTCTGCAGAAGGCAGGAGTCATGATACTCTGGAATATCGCCATGTCAGGTACTTACGTGGGTCGACGGTGCCATGGTAGGCTTATGCAGAATCCAGATACGTCTCGGATTTGGGAGGTCGTTGTCAAGGGCTCACGTTGTGGTGTGGGTGTTTTATAATTCTCTGCACACGAGGCAGATGATGCTCCCGGATATATATCATCGCATTGATCGATGACGACGCGTGCACGCCAGGTGTTCACCCCGAATGGAGTGGGGAATGAGTCGAGACGTTCCCCTCGAACATAACGTTCCAATGAGCTGTTAGAACGTCAGTGCTGTACCAATAGGTGGTGCTCGCTTCCCCAAGAATGAAGTTGAAGGCGCTACTGTCAAAACTCGTGCTAGTAGGGTCATTCTGTGTGTTTACCGTGTGCTGTTCGCTCTTGCCATGACTGGTCGATAGGCTTGGTCTGATGTACGCAAGTCGAGGTTCATGAGTTACGCTTTACGTCCCATTGAACTGAGTTATAACTTGAATCGCAGGACGTCGATCAGCAACCTTCATTCATCTCGCAGCAGTGAGTCTCATCAAATACTGCTAGAATAATTAATGTGACAGGATAAGATACTTCTGCTACGCCAGGACGGGTCTTCTAGGGAAGCAATGAAAACGACCACCGACAAGTTGCAATCCACCTACGAGAATTTGCGGATAAGTTCCAAAATCTCCTTCCTGCGGGATTTGTCTCCTACTTCAACCAGCCTTTCGTCAAGTTTAACCCCCACTACCTTCTCTACCCGAGAGAGGCATGTTTCCTTCCACCTCGTACTCTCGATTGCCCCATCCATCTGAGTCACCACCACCGCGACCTTGACTTTCTTTCTGCAGAACTTGGCGAATATCTTTTTATAGTACTTCCATTCGGAAGTGTTCTCTATCTTCCTTGCCTCAATGCAGAACAATATGAGGCTCAGTCGGCGATCTTTACTGCGCAAAAATTGCCTGAGCTTGTATTCTGCTTCGGGAAACCCTCTGAGGAACTCGAGAAAACGAGCAGTGGGACTCTTCGCCTTCTCCTCCCCCAACGCCTCGTTCCATCCCCTCGTGTCCCACAAGATGTACTCGATCCCCGAGTCGTGCCTCAAGGAATAGTTCATGGGTTCCTCGGTAAGCGGAACGACGTTGTTATGTTCTGGAGCGTTACTTGTGCCAGTGAGCATGTTCACTAACGTGCTCTTCCCGACCCCGGTCTCGCCAACGATGGCGACATGCTTAGCGCCAGTAGGTTTGTTCTATTCGTCGACAAAGCTTGGAACGAACAGTTCGAAGGATAAAACGCGACGGACCTCTTTTGACATCGTCTCGAACAGACGCGGGTGGAAGTAGGCAAGGCGAGTTTTACCCTCACGGGGCTGGGGGTTTGAGGCCAGTTAACATGTCGAGGAAATTACTCACGTGGTGGTCAACACTTAACCATGAGGCATCCTTGTGTTGGTCACAATGCGCGCCACAGGCGATGCCTTGCCCAACTTCATCTCCAGAACTCAGGGTAGGTTTGTGTAATGGGATAGTATGTCAAGAAACGTTCTGCAAGTATCGTATCACTAACTTGTGAATTGGCCAGGTCCCGTAATACTGCCCGCAGCGAAACAAAGAACAAAAGTGAATGTAGTCCACTCCCAGAGGCTAATGGTTAATAAGCTCGTAGATGAGATCTTTGAGAGCCTTCGAATCTTCCTCGTATTCGGTGGAAGACAGACATCGGTACTTCCTCACCATCCTGAAAGGAACATTCACTTCCAACGCCAAGTCCCGGAGCTGACCGGTACACTTTGTGCACTTATTCTCCCACTCATCTCCCTTTTGTGGCCCTCGGGTGATTACCACCATAGGTGTCGCCTTTTTCTCGCAATACTCCACGTACACCTTTTGAAATTGCTGCCAGTGAACCTGGACGTCGACTTTTGAGGCGTCAATACACCACACAAGAATTGGTGCGCCCTGTCTAGTCCTATCCCGGAGAGTTTCTCTCAACTCGCGTGTTTGGCTTGATGCTAGCTCGCGAATCTTGTCCAACATCTTGGTTATGAACCATCGATCGCTGGTGCCCACTGCTTCATCCAGGCCGCGTGTATCCCAAAGTCGACATCGCAAGCCCGTTTCCAGCGTTGCTGGATAAGAAGTGGTTTGTGAAGTGCATGGGGGGGTATCGTTTGACACCTTAGCTGCTCCTTCTAATCCATCCGGGATGCCCATGATCATGTTGATCAGAGAGCTTTTGCCGACGCCTGTCTGGCCAACGAAGATGACATCGATTTCGGCACTGGGCTGAGAGTATGGACAATATTTACGGAGTTATCAAGCGACGGAGATCGCCGACTCACCTCCTCCATCTGATGACTGTTTAGATACGAGAAATAAGCGCTTTATTCGTGGGGTGGGGTTTGTGGCTGCACGAGGAGGTGGTCGCTGGTTGCTAGTCATGCACGAGGCATATCCATATCAGCTATCGCGGTAATCAGCCCACGCACCCTCTTGCTGCTTGCCCTACGATCTATTTGAAGATGTTTGCTCTTCACAACGTGGACCACGAGGGGCCTTGAGGCCTTGAGAACGGGGCTGGTCCGTCTCTTGCGCTAGTCAATGCCCGAGCACCAAGTGGAGTCGGAACGGCCATGACGTAGTGGCTGTGCTGTGCTGGCCCGCAGTTCCCTGCAACCGTCATTGAACGCCTTCCGGGCAACAAAGTGGTCCATATACACCGCGACCCAGAATATGGCTCCATCTTACTTTTCCATTACCATCGACACCCTTAAAGACCAGGCCAAAGACGCAATCTGGGCACTTTCTTCGTGTCTCTGCCAGCAATCTGCCAAGATTAAAATTAATGGTCGAACATGTCGGTATTCCATGGTCGCCTCGCCGACTGCGTGACCTGATCGTTTTACATTGTTGAAAATACCTCTTAAAGTCGATATTATCAAAGTTCTTGGTGAGGGTGGATTCTCTTTCGTCTACCTTGCTCAGGATGAAACTAGTGGGGTGAGTACTCGTCTCTGAACGTCCTTCTTGTCTCGACATGCTCCGTTCAGAGACAATTCGCGCTCAAGAAAATAAGATGTCCCACTGGCTCAGAGGGCGTAAAGGAAGCCATGCATGAAGTCGAGGCATATCGGCGGTTCAAGTGAGTATCGTACGACTCTCGCCCATAATATTCTATGTCAACGTGATGTCAGGCATCCAAACATCATACGCATACTGGTAGGCTTCTATCCACAACCAACCTTACACTACTTGAGTGAAACGCTACTAGGACTCTGCGGTTGTCCAAGATCCCGAAGGTGAAGGTCAAATTGTATACCTGTTTTTGCCTCTGTACAAGGTTCGCCCGTGTTGAGACCCACTCCCACTCTGTTCGTCTAATGCAAAGTCCAGCGTGGAAACGTCCAAGATGCCATCAACGCGAACATTGTAAACGGAAAACACTTCTCAGAAAAAGACATGGTCCGTATATTCAAGGGTGCATGTGAAGCCGTCTGCGCACTACATGACTACCATACGACGTCTGGCTCGCAATCGCACCCACGCTCAACGCCTTCCCAGCCATCCACTTCACGCGCACACCAACCAAACGACCATCACTCTGACGATGAAGAGGGTGATGAACTGCTAACACATCCCGAAGGCGACGGTGACTCATCCGTCAACGTACCTCTTGTAAAGAGGCGTCGCGTAGACGTGGAAGACAACGTATTCGATGATGACGAGGAGGTTTCGAAAATACCAGATCTGCAAAATGGAAGCTCGGAGCCTGGGAGGAGTGAACACGTACCATATGCTCACAGAGACATCAAACCCGGGTGAGTCTAAGTATCTTTAGCCGATCTTTGACTGAGTTTTTGGACTAGGAACGTCATGATTGCTGACGATGGGGTGACACCGATACTCATGGACTTTGGTAGCGCAATGAAAGCAAGAATTCGCGTAGAGACTAGGTCGCAAGCGTTGTTGCAGCAGGTAAAACAACCAACCAGTTGATTGTGATGCAGGGCCTTATTGGTTCCGCTGCAGGACATCGCGGCTGAGCGAAGCACAATGGCTTACAGGGCACCAGAACTCTTCGATGTCAAAACGGGTGTAACCCTGGATGAAAAGGTCGATATCTGGGTAAGGCCCCCGGCCCCACACATTACACGATATGCTGAGCTTACCAGTCACTCGGCTGTACATTGTTCGCAATGGCGTACTCGCACTCTCCATTTGAGAACACTCAAACCACAGAACAGGGTGGATCTATTGCGATGGCCGTTCTGAACGCGCAGTACAAGCATCCGAGTTCAGCCTATTCTCAAGGCTTGCGGGACCTTATTGATAGTATGTTGAAGCCAAACCCCAAAGAACGGCCAGATATCCATCAGGTGTGCCCTAGGTTGGCAAACTTTGAGAACTCCAACTAAGCTAGTTCCAGGTCATCCAGTCGACTGACAAGGTATTGCAATCTTTGATGTAGTTCAGCCTCCACGACAACCCATCTTCGAGGACTGGCCCGTTTTTCGATGGTATATTTATAGAAGGTGCCACTTGTGCAATCTATGTGCCTCATAGCCTGGGCGCCCATAAGTTATGACGGCTCGTTTGCTTTCCCTGTGCCTTTGATCCTGGACTTCAGAATCGACTTTTTACTCTCACTTGAGCTCTTGGTGCGCGAGGCAGATTTCGCTGTCACGTCCCGAGTCCCGCTCGTAGTGGTATTACTTTCCAGTTTTTGCTTCTTTGGAGGTTTTCCTGGCCGGTTCTGCGACTCTGGGGAGCCTCGCAAATTCGCCCTAGACGAGGCGGCGGCTTTCCCATCTGCCGCGAGCTTTTGCAGTGCTTTCTTTGCCATTGCTTTTGCCTTGAGTTCCTTATGACGTTTTCTCTTCTCGTGTATGGCTGCCTGTTTGGCTTGCTGCGAAATGGTGCAATGTCAGCGTTGCACCAGATTTCTCAGGAATGAAATGCTTACCCGCTTTAAAGCTCGCTTCGACGGTTCCTGCGACTCTACCTTTGGTATGTTGGACGCAGCTCGGATCGTTCTGACGAGATCCCAAGCATTGCTACGCGGGTCTACATCGACAGACAGTAGTCTGAAGCGTTCGAACCATCGTCTGTGCACCTGCATGAATCAAGGCTCAGCTCGATTGTCAGAGTGTTCCTGCAGAGATCATCTACGTACCTTGGAGTTCTTATGTGTAGCGACGGTTCCTGCATTTTTTATGAGCTTTCCCTTGCACAACACGCACCCGTGAACCCTAGGGTCTAAAGAAACGAGGTAGACCGGATCCCTCAGAACCTCTTCAACCGATATCGGAGGGTCCTCGTCGACGTCTCCGTCCTCAAATGCTCCTTCTTCCTGATCCTCGCCAGTGTCTGGATCCGAGTCCGAATCGGACTCATCAGAGTCTGTGTCATTCAGACCCATTATTTCCTTCCCGTCTTGGTCCAAACCCAGTTCTTCCTCTTCCACCCGCCTTTTTCGTTTTCTTTCCATTCGCTTGTACATTGGATTGGGCTGAAGGAGTAGTTTGAAGTCGGGTGCATAGCCACCAGTAGGCTCTTGTTTTCCATCCGTTCATGTACTGTCGGGGTGCCCAACGGCTCGGACTCAGAGACGTCAAGCCGAGCCGTATACTCGAAAAATGTCCTCAGCGGCAGGCCAGGTCAATCTCGTATCCGTCTGGAAGGTCGGGTAGTGTCTCTCAGGGATTCGCGCGTACTGGTAGTCCCGACGAAACGAAACGCGTCGCGAAAATCACGGAACAGCTCCTCAATGCAGCTTCTAGGTCTCAAATACTACCCGCGTCGGGGTGGAAACACAGAAAGTCACTCAGAGGCGAAGAGAAGCGGCTCGAGAAAGATGTCCGGACTACTGGGAGTCTACGCAGACCGCCAACTAAAGAATTGCTTGCATGGCAGGAAGCACAAGTAGATTCTCCTCTGGAACTGGACGAGACGGACGAATCTAGGGCAGGTGATATCCCGGCTCCTGGTACATACGTCAACATTCGTAGGCATGTGATGAATGCAATCACACACCCATGGTTCGCTTACCGTAACTCTAGGGGTTTGACCTCCGCGTCAGGAATTGTGCTTGGGCATGCCTTGGTCGACAACCGCAATTACATCCTCACCCTCACCCTCTCTGGAGATATACTCACCCACTATGTTGCTGATGTCTTCTTCGAAATTCCGCGCATGGTTCCTCGTGACCTAGCTGAAAGGGCTGGTATCGCTCCGGCGCCCACTAGGAAGACAGAGATAAGCGCACGCGTGGAGATTCTCAGGCAGCTTCGGGAGGACGAACGTCGAGTTGCCCAGTCCTATTGTGCCGTCGGCAGCCGAAATATTGCTCTCTACCCTCTCGTTAGATCCCCAAATGCCGAGGAGTGGTCGACCGTCACAGTATCGCAAGCTGCAAAGCTTATATCTGACCCGAAAAACTTGGACTACTACAATCTGCTGGCAACGCACCGGTACCTCATGAACCATACTGTCGAGTTCGTCCCGCACTTCACTTCTCATCGTACGGTCCAGGCTTGGGCCGTCCGTCCACAGTCCCATGTGAGCAAACTGCTTGCGGTCAGAGACATGATTCACCAGTCGAATCCCGCCATCGATTCGTTTGTATCTAAAGCCCGTTCCATCATGGCTGCCAACAGAAAACGTTATATAGAGTCTTGGAACGAGGCCCCCACTCAGGAACTGAGTACGGATATCCGGTATACGCGAGAAGATCGCCTGATCATTGACGTACTACACCATTCCCTTCACCGTCGTCGCCACATTCGTGTTGACCCTTACTCCCTTGTCGTGGCGACCATCCTCAAGAAATTGGGGGTTGCGGAGATCATCGACAATGCGGTTCTACATCAAGTCTTAATCGACTTGGGTCACTTGGCGCCATGGGACGACTTCGTATCGAGGTGGTCAGAACTTGACTTGGACCATACCCCGGAAGAGAAGTCAGCCAAGGTCATTGCCGAGAATCGGATAGTTCAGAGCAATCTGTCCAAGATGGCAGTGACCAATTTGCCAAACGACACCCCTGTCGGTGCTGAAGATCTCTACCTCCGCGATCCAGTTGAGCATCTGCGGCATGACTTTGGCGATCTGCCTGTTTACGTCGTTGACGATGTTGGTGCCGAAGAGCTAGACGATGGCTTGTCGATCGAGCTCGTTCCTTCCCAGCCTGGTGCGGCATGGATACATGTACATGTCGCAGATCCCACTGCCATCATCCCCCCCACGCACGTCTTCGCACAACAAGCACGCAAAATGGGCTTCACAGCATATTTCGCGCACAGGACATGGCCCATGCTTCCCAAATCCTTGACGCTGTCAAAAATGAGTTTGGGTGCAAACTCGTGCTCTGGACACCCCGAGCGTGTGCTTACTTTTAGTTTCAAGCTCGACGCTTCGGGTGACATGGTAGATTTCAAGGTCCAAGCAGCATTAGTTCGCAACATCGTCACGGTGGATTATGACAGCGTAGATCGCCTCCTCGGGTCGGACAGGGACTATGAAGCTTTCCGTCCCTTTGATCTTCAGGCTCATTCTTCCGCTTCTCTGGTCACGAGCCTGAGTGTGGATCATATCAACAATCTGCATTTCATCACTGAGGCAATCTCGCGGCACAGACAACGCAATCTGGCTTCCAGCAATTATTTTTACACCGCCCTGTCTAAAGCCAAGATTACCATCAGTCCCAAACCTCTGAACGGCACCCCTCTAGATTGCCCAGAGCCCTATCGTTTTCGCGGCTTCCCGACCTTGGCATATGAAGTCGTGGGACAGCAGATGCAAAGTTCAGGCGCGCGCATGATCATCTCGGAATGTATGAAAGCTGCGTGTCGCGTTGCTTCTCGTTGGTCCCTCGAATACGGAGTTCCGATGCTGAGGAGAACATCCAAGCCGCCTGTATGTCTCGGGGATCCCCAAGCTGTCCAGAGTTTGTTGGCGATGCGAGACCCGGATGGTCACGTCGATTTCTACGCGGTACAGAAGTCCAAGCTATTCATACCCCCGGTCGAGCACACGGTCGAGCCCGCGATGCATTGGAGCATGGGGATTCCGGAAGGCGAAGGTTATATTCGTGTCACGTCGCCGCTGCGGCGGTACAACGATCTTGTTGCTCATTGGCAGATCAAGCACGCGTTGCTAAACCCCGGAGCAAACACCCCACTGTTCTCACCGACATGGTTGGAAGAGTATGCGCCTGAAATCAAGAAAAAGGAGAAAGAATACAAGCGGGTGGAAAGACTCCATATCGACTTCTGGTCCCACTTGTATATCAAACGTTTCATAGAGGACCCCCATCCAGCGGCTGGTCGTCACGATCCATTACAATTCCTGAAAGCTACCATCTCCGGCGCGCGTCTTGATGGAACCGGCACAGCCAGTTCATTCGTCTGCCACGTACCCACGCTTGGGTTGCTGGGATCACTGCCCGCGTCGTCATCCAGCGCGGCGCTGGGAGTTGGTGATGTTGTCAACGTTCGAGTGAAGGCGGTTGAACTGGGTCTCCAACCCCGACTCCAGCTATCACTGAGAGACGGTTAATAATTGTAGAGCACCTCTGTCTAGTTACGCTACGCTTATCCGCAATTCGTTACACCAAGATGGCCTGATTCCAAAAAAGGCTGCTGACTAAGCAACATGGGCCCATAATCGTCCAAGTAGAAAAAGGTGCACGCCGGGCTCTTCTTCCCATCTCTCCTCTTCGCTCTCAATGTCGGTGGATAGCACGTTGCCCGTTGTGGGCTACGTTGCCACCGTCCTGGACTCTATCCAGAGCTTCGTAGTGAACTTGCCGGGACGCGCCATTCTCCTCGCGGTCGTCTATGCGCCATTCGTTGTCATTATCCTGAACGTTCTTAGGCAGCTGGTAAGTGTCCGAGGCGTATAGGAAGCCGAACTGACACGTCTACAGATTCCCCCTCGCGACTCTTCGCTGCCTCCGGAGGTGTTTCACATTGTACCCATCTTCGGCTCTGCAGTTGAATACGGCAACGACCCATTGAAATTCTTCGCCCGATGCAGAGAAAAGGTGCGCAGCGACACAGCCTCGTAACTAGCTTTCTCGTTCAAACGTGTTGTCCTTGGTAGTACGGGAACGTCTTCACGTTCGTGTTGTTGGGTCGTAAAGTCACTGTCGCACTGGGTCCCAAAGGCAACAACTTTGTTCTCGGCGGCAAATCTATGGCTTTCTCCGCAGAGGAGGCTTACAAGGTAACTCGGATTCTGTGGTGCTTCACTGGTGGTTGACTCTTCCTTAGCATCTTACAACGCCGGTTTTCGGTAAAGATGTGGTCTACGACGTCCCCAACGAGTTGTTCATGGAGCAGAAGAAGTTCGTTAAAGTTGGCCTCTCGGTCGAAAACTTCCGTGCCTACGTTGGCATGATCGAAAACGAGGTGGACCATTTCATGAGGAAGGATAGGGCATTCTTGATCTTCCAAATGAACGATATCAACGAATGGGGACGTTTCGATGCTACAGACATCGTGGCGCAAATCACGATTTTGACCGCGTCGCGGACACTCCAAGGCAGCGAGGTTCGCGAGAGCTTGAACAAGTCCTTCTCAGAATTGTTCAACGATTTGGATGGTGGATTCACCCCATTGAACTTTCTCTTCCCCAACCTCCCGCTGGAGAGTTACCGTAAACGTGACGAGGCTCACAAGAAAATGAGTGAATTCTATGTTGACATCATTCGGAAACGCAGGGAATCTGGTATTGTAAGTGCATACTCCTTCTTACTTGACATTGTACTCACTTTGTGACAGGACGCACAGGACATGATATCCGCACTCATCGCTCAAAAGTACCGGAGTGGTAGACCGCTCCCAGACCATGAGATTGCACACATCTTGATTGCTCTTCTCATGGCGGGACAGCACACTAGTTCAGCTACTGGTTCTTGGGCTCTCCTTCACCTCGCAGAAAACCAAAAAGTACAGTAAGTACACATTCACCTTTCTAATGCTTTCTATTTATCGCCTTCTTCAGGGAGGCTTTCTACCAAGAGCAAGTGAAAAACTTTGGCAATCCAGACGGTACATTCAGGAGCATGACCTACGATGAACTTCGTGAACTGCCCGTAATGGACTCGGTTATTCGAGAGACGCTCCGCCTCCATCCACCGATTCACAGTATCATGCGCTACGTTCGTTCTGACGTTCCCGTGCCGCCCACTCTTGCTGCACCCTCGAAAGACGGCACCTTTGTTGTGCCCCGTGGTCACTACGTTCTTGCTTCTCCCAGTGTCAGCCAGGTTGATCCAGAGATATGGCCCAACCCAGATGCGTGGGATCCGACCCGGTGGAGTGATCCGGAAGGTGTCGCCGCCCAGGCCTTCAAGTCATACTCGGACGAAAATGGCGAGAAGATCGACTTTGGATTTGGTGCTGTAAGCAAGGGTACAGATAGTCCTTATCAACCATTTGGCGCTGGCCGACACCGCTGCATTGGCGAGCAAGTAAGTCGTGACTATCTTTTTTGCGGAATGTTGTTGGCTCAGTTGGTTTCTGTACAGTTTGCATACTTGCAACTGGGGACCATTCTTGCAACGATATTGCGCCAAGCAGAGCTCAGCCTGGATCAACCCTTGCCAAAGCACAATTACCATGTACGTGTGGCCCTAGTCTTTGTTGTGAGGCACGCTCAACGTATCCTAGACCATGATCACGATGCCCAAGAGACCGCGTAACGTGTGTTATAGACGTCGAGCCTTTGATCCATAGACATCTCTGCTATCTTACTACACATAATACATTCGTGACGCTGCTGTCCGGGGGCGCGTGCGTGTTTGGTTGTGATTTCACGTCACATGACCTGAGATCGGAAGTCGGCTGCTCTGCGGACGTAGCTTTGAACGGCCCGAGCACATCTTGCGACACCATGGCCTCGATGTTCCCTGTCGTCTTCGTTCTCGTCGTCGTCCTCGCGCTAATGGTTTGCGGCTACTTGTTCGTCCCAAAGTGCCCACAGCAAACGTAGGTAACCCGACGCGAACGAACACCCAGTGACTGAGCGTACTGCCCATGCACAGAACCATTCGGACTGCCATTCTGCTCACGCTTGCGTCTTGTTATCTCATGTGGATGATCACCTACATGGCACAGTTACATCCTCTCATTGGTCAGTGTGCAAAATGTCGTCCTACTGCTTCGCACCAGACTCACGACGGAGTCGCCCACACAGTACCTATTAAATCGGCTCGCGAGGTCTGACGAGCATGGACACTGGGCCCCTTTTATACCAGTCTGTCCGATACTTGTTTTTCCCGGCATGGTGGTCTGACCAAGTCTAGTCCCGTTAGATGTACACGAGTTAGATACTATTATAATCTGAATCCACTTCCGAAATCCACTCCGAGTCTATAACTTCCTTTCCCACTCTGAGTGGATCGTGTCTGCCCCACTTCCGTCCCAGCTCATGACCCAGCTCTCCCCACCTCCGCTGATTTGAGTCCAGCCAACGTCTTCGGGTCGCCATGGAGAACCATCATAAGTCATAACCTTGTGCGCGCCAGAGTCGAACGAGGTATCTCCTGCATCATGGTCGGATTCATCGTCCTCCCACATGACGTCTTCGGCCTCCACTGGCGTGATTTGTTGGTGAACCTGATTGACAAACCCCCCAACAAGTCGAATCTTCCAGTTTCCGCGTCGTTGGCCGGCGACCCTTTGTAACTCTAGCTTGGTGCTCTGCTCTGCGACGCCGAGCATCACTTCTATGGATCCACCACACAAAATAGGCAGGTCATCTGCGAACCAGAGCTCCTGAACTCCGAGGATCATTTCTCCCCAGTGCTGAAACTTGACAGCCATTGCTTCCTCGATCTCCTTCAAGTCCGAGGGGTGCCCTGCGCTTGGGTGCGCTTCGTAGTGATGTCTCGCCACTAATATGTGTGGTTCTTGAATCGCGCTGCGAATGTCCTGCGTTCCGTGTTCCCTGACTCCTTTGGAGAAGTTGTCGTCCAGTCGCCTAAAAGACGCGACCTGGGTGGCGCCGCCCAAGATGCCGTCCCGTCCCCAAGGATCTTGCTCTTTGGGTATCCCTATAGTTGCGGTTTCTACCGCGTATCCCCACTGGCGTGCGACGCTCTGGCACCATTGGACAAACTCGTCCACGGTCCATTCGAACTTGTGATCCAGATGCCGGAATGTCCGGTTGGTGCGTCCGGTCGGATCAAGATAACCTTTCGGATCCGCGGTTCCCGGTGGGGACCATCGCTGGTTGAACGTGTACGAGGGTGTGGTGACGAGGAACATGCGTGGTTGGTACACGCCAAGCACGATGGGGGCGACGCGAACGAGGACATCGTCCGTCAGATGTTCGATGCTACCGCAAAGGCCCCCACACACACGAACGGCTCGTTAGCTGGACGGGGGGACAAGCGCGATGGCGCGATGGAGGGGGCTTACAGCTCGCTGGCGACGATGCAGTGCACGTTGACGAACGTGGGATTGATCGCGTCGATGCTGCCTTGCCAGAGTTGGACGTCCAAGGGTTCCCAGCGCGTGTAGAGTGGGTTGGCGGACGCCGGGGACGTGCACTGAGCGGCGATCTCGAGGCAGGAGGACGATATGTCGAGTCCTGCGATGCGTGTCGCATGCAGATCGGGGGTGTCTTGGTCGTTCAAGCCGACATTGTCAAAGAGCGCGGAGAGTTCGTCATCGTCGTCCCGAAAATGAGGTTTCAGCCAAGGGGCGGGTTGGCAGAGGGTTGCGAGCAGGGCGCCTTCGCCGCATCCGACATCTACGATCTGTGTATTGTCTCGGTTTATAGCGCGTGTGGACAAGAAGTACACGGACCTCGGTGAGATGTTCGCGCCTGAGGATGTCGAGTATCCAGATTCTGCGTTGGTGATGCAACGGGGGGAAGAATGTGACTCTGTCGAGATTGTCTTGCATGTGAGGAGGATCGGAGCGTGTCCTGGCCAGAGGCGGCCGAATAAAGCCACATCGAGTTGGAGCTACGCAACTACAAAACAGTCGACGAACATCACCAAGTGCCGACGCAACAGCCGTTGTACCAAACGAAGCGGATACGAAAACGCGAGCAACTGGGCCGACAAGACGCAACCACAGAAACAGAGCAATACAGGTGTGACAGGTGTAATGTACGATGTAGAGCGTAGGCGAGGTCTGCCGGAAATATCTTATGGACAAGAGAACACGGTCTTTCTGAAAGTAGAGAGACAGAAGCAACGGGAGAAATCAGACCAAGGCAGCCGACTGTAAGTAACCCCGGAAGATGGAGTCCCGCACTGAGCAAATATTCTTGGTGAGAAATGGAACGGTGTCGCTGGGCTGCACACCTACCGTTACCGATGATGCTCTGCGTAGCCTTCGTGTCCTGCGACAGACGGTCAATGCAATGCGTCGGACGCCGAAACAAGGACACCAACCGTAACATTAGTCAAGTGGGTGTACAGCACCCGTCTGTTCTCGTTATTCTTTCTATGGACTTGCAGGAAATGCGCGCGGAAATATTGTACTACTGATTCGTACTCATTGGCACGATCGCCGTACGAAAGGATGCTTGCTCCACGTCAATGATGACCTAAAGATGCTCGGACGTCACTCACTATTTGGAGACCAATAAACCTTGCTCGAGTTTTTTCCTGAGAATGTCCGTCTTATCTGTCGAATGCATATCCACTTAGTTCCCATTCTTGAAGTGCGTACGGCGAGACATACTGAGGAATAGAACTAGGTGGACCCTTTTGAGGAGCTGATTTGAACAAATTTGAGTAAAGAGTTGCAGAGAATCATCAATACGGTTTGTGCGGGGATCTTCTTCAAGGTACTGTACCACCATGCACGAAATTAAGCGAGGAATGTGCTTTCCAACATAAATAAACACACCTGGTCAAACGCGCTAACCGGACTAACAAATATGATGGCGTTCGCGTCATCAAAATACGGTACCCACGAGTGTCGCTGTCCTCTGGCGCCACCGACGTCAAAAAGATGCCACGACACGCTCTTTCCGTGGATATCCACGTCAAAGATATGTTCAGCGACACCCATCGTCTGGATGCGAGCATGCAGGATGTCGTCTACTCATGTCAATCAATGATGGCATGAAACAAATCCACCAGAGCTTACCAGTTGATGGCATGTAGTCGCGAGCGGAGATGCGGGCGATATTATTTAAAAAGCTGCGGAGTGATCGTTGTCACCGGCAAAATGCGCGCATATACGCACAAACTTACAATTCCGACCACTCGTCGAGCTTCAGCTTTCTCTTTGAAATCAGTACACGGACGACCGGGTGTTCCCAAAGGGTTTCTATGTCCTCGCGCAACTGGTCCAACATTGTAGCCACGTTGTCGGTTAGAGCGTCTGGGTTGACTTCGGTCGACATAGATGTACTGGGGCGCTCAGTGGGTGATTCCGCGGTTTCCGTCGCAACCCGTTTAGATCGCTTTCCAATGAGCTTCTGACCCGTATAAATGGTTCTCGCCTGCCAGCCGCTGCGAACATAAACTTCTCCCTTGCCAGATCCCGACACAGAAATGCCGCCGCTGAGTCGATTAGCTAGTTGTGACTCGGCATTTACTAGGGGTAGAAGGCGGCGGCGCAAGTCCGCGATGGAGGACGATTTTGTAGGGCATGTTTCCGTGGGGCTTGGAGGTTGCGTATCCGAAGAGAGAGCACCGACAGGCAGGCCCACAAAACTGGCGCGAGATGTCCCGACTAAAAGGTATTCGTCCTGGCTGAGTTCTTGCCGCTCCAGCGTACTCTGTGAATCTGAACCGTCATCTATGTCGTCCCAGGCGTCCAAGACGACTAGGATTTTCTTGATAGAACAGACGACATTGAAATATACAACAGTTCTCCAGGACATGCGCTCGCTCTCGAGCGATGCTGGGCTGTACATGAGCTGGAATTGTTTTTGCAACGTCGACTTGCCTGACTCGGCCTGGCCCAAGAGGAGCAACTTGGGGGGCACAGGCTAGCATCAATCATGAGATGGATGAGCAGGATAGAAATCACCTTGACGTCGCCCTTGGACTTTTTAAGCCTCTCACGTTCAATTCTGAGCTCTTCGTCAATTTGCTCGGATATGCGACGAGCCTCTGCCTCCTGCAGGAGACGGGCATGTCGGTCAGCTTCCGACTCTGTTGGAGGGGGACGGATTGCAACAGAGAGGGGGTCATCCTGGCTGCGGATGGAGGATGTTCGAATCATGATGGTGGTCCGAGGTCAAGAACGAAAATGCACGCGGGCGTATCCCAGCGGCCACAGATGCGATGCGCTCAGCTTCTTCCGGGGTTTGACACCCGCGATCTCCCTGTCCGTGTTAGTCGTCACGCGTTACGTACGTCACCAAATGGTGAGTTTGCCTCGACCCGTCACCATGGCGCATACACTCACGTTCTCGTCCAACAGTCTGTAACCCTCCACACGTCCCATGGAGAACTCAAGGTACGCTGCACCATGATTTATTTGAACCCTGTTACGATTTTGCTGCAAGATCGAGGTATTCTGCGAGGCTGTGCCGAAAGCTGCAGAGGTGCGTGATCGTACCTGTGGTAATTGATATCTCCATTTCACATCCCCATCTTAACTGTTCCAGAACTTCCTCGCGCTCTGCGCCTCTGGCTATTATGACGACTGCGTATTTCACCGAAATATAAAGGGTTTTATGATCCAAACTGGTGACCCGTCTGGCTCAGGCAAAGGTGGACAGAGCGTTTGGGGCAAACCATTCGCAGATGAGATACGAACCACACTCAAGGTGCGGAGTTTCTTCGTGCACAGCCTTCCCCCGTTCGAACGTGCACCTCATGGTGCTTTAATTCCGCTAGTTCAGCAATCGGGGTATGGTCGCTATGGCGAACTCCGGGCCCGATACCAATAAATCCCAATTCTTCGTCACATACTCGAAACAGCCGCACCTTGACGGCAAATACACGATTTTTGGCAAGGTGATCGACGGCGCTGACTCTACCCTGGACATGATGGAGCGCGTCCCTGTCAACAATAAGAACAGACCTCTCGCCGAAATCAAACTCACCCACGTAGGACATGGGCTGTTTTGTGAAAAAAAAGTCTGAATCTATTTTTTAGATAACAATTCACGCCAATCCTATTGCTGATGCCCAACTAGCGGGTCGTTGATGTAGCGTCTTGACATTAACGCCTGTCAGGAGTATCTACCAGCCAACTCGAGCACAGTAATTACGTGTCACTGTAAGGTATCAAATTCACCGCTTGATAAATCCAACAAGCTCCTTCTGTAGCTCTCTTTGTTTCCTTGCCTTGTCTAGATCGTCCACGCTGCGGAGATCATACACAATGTCACGCGTCTTCCCAAAGTACACCTGAGGCGATCATCATCAGCTATCGTTCTATTAGTGGAAAGCAGGAGACCTCTTGAAGAAGGTTGCGCATTTTGATCTCCATCTCCTCGATCATTCTTCCTGTATTAGTGATGTGCGACGAAGAATCCTGCAGAGGCCAGTCTTGCTCCGTCTGGGTCACGAAAAGACGCGAAGAGTCAGAAGAGCTTGATTAAGAAGCGCTTGAGGTATCCTTGCAAATCACCTGTCGAGTCATGCTTCCGCTCAAGTTGACTTCTCCCGATGACTTCGAGCTCTGTTCAGAAGCCTTCTTGTCTTGGATACCAACAGTCTGGGTCTGAGTGTCTTCGGTGCGCCGCGTGACAAGCTGGAGCATGACCGTCGACGTTAGCTTATAGTGTGCTTGCCTCCCGCGTTCAGCCGTTTCAAAGACGTGTATAGAGTCCCATGACCCAGATGGCTCGTCCGGGTTCGAAGGGTCCATCACTAGAAAGACGGTTGGTCAGTATCGTTTGATCCGTGATCCGCGCAGTGAACGGTGCGGAGGCGCAAGAGGAGCCCATCGAACACGCACCTTTTTTCAGCAGCACTACGCCAGCGAATCCACCATCCTCCAGTTCCCAGAGGTATACAGAAGAAACGCCTCCTTCGTAATATCTGTCGCATGTCGCGAGAGGGTGGGTGAGATCCACATGAGAAGGATATTACACGTAAACAAGAACGCGTACAATTCCCTGTAGGTGTCGAACGCTTCGTTCGCCGCGATCTCCATTTTGCGTAGTTTCGGACTTGGCGTGGTCCCGTCTTCCAGTGGAGGGTCATACTCGTTGGACCATGGCGATCTGAAGATGCGCGTCAGTTCGTGCTGCCCGAGAGCACATCCTCTGTTGACAACGGAAAGGCGAACGATGACAGTTGGATTCTGGCACGAATCGATACCCTCGGGACGGCAGTGCACCGTGCGACGAGGCATGGGCGGACACCACAACAGTGACAACTACAGCTCACCGATAGCTATCGCCATCTCTGTTATAATCGCAGGCGAGATATTCCCTTCCGGTCGCACGATCCGTCAAGACTTTGAGTGGCTGGTCAACGCTTCCGAGCAGATCGTCCGCGTAGTCAGGACAGATCCGGATAAGAGAGTTGATGTTTTCTTCTACACGGGTCGGCGGCAGGCGTCGCATGAGATCGAGCATCGAGTCCACTGGATCAGCCATAGTGTAGCAAAAGACGACGCGTCGACGAGGGGTACGTCGCTGCGGATAAAAGGGTAACGGAGGCACGCGCTATCTACCCAAATCAAGCAAGACCCTGTACTTGGTCGGTACATGTGCACGACACTCGACTAGCACGTCGGGTCGACTTCATCAGGCTCTTTGCCCTGCACACGTCCCGCCTCACGCTTAAAGTCCTCTACCGCATTCTTCTCATTGGCCAGCGTCATGACGTTGAATTTGTGGAGTTTGTAATAGTCCCTCAGGATGCTTACGCCGCATATACTCTAAAAATCGATGCCTGAGTCGCTCGTGACGCCACGAAATGCCGATCGTACGACACACCTTGAAAACCTCCACGAGGACAAATACGTCCGGGTTGTCGAGGTCGACCACGTAGTTTTCAGGCATACATGTCGCTATTTCCTCGATGATGTCCATCCGAGTCAGTGTGCTGTGATTACGCACTCGCAGCTCAATTTTGTACTAGACAGGGCATCGCTCGGGAACAAAGGCGGCGACATCAGACTACGAAACGCACCTTGTGTACTTGAGGAGTGTCGGCACTCCTATCAGCCTCTGCGAAAAACGACGCGAACACACGTCGGCACAGGGAATGTATCTCTGGAAGATTTGCCACGCAAGATTCAGAGACTGGGACAAGCCTGTGCGTATACCTTGGATGCATTAAAGACGTGTTCAGACGGCCCTCGAAAACGTTTTATATCCGTACTTCGTTCTGGCTGCGCCAGTCCTCCGGACATTCTCAGCATGTGTGACAATTAACTTGACCGGATCGATCGGGGGCCTGCAGGAAATAAAGACCACTAGACAGAATGAGCTCTGTGTCGATGTCAACGGACAGTCCTACCGCAAGGGGTATTCGTCTGACAATTGACTGCGGGAGAAAGGAGGTCAAGACGACACGTACGCAAAAGAAGCCTGCCAGCCACGAACCGAATCGCTTTTCCGTCCGTAGACGCTTGATCGTGGCCAGTTCTTGCGCCACGAGTGTTTCAAAGTCCACGTTGTCTGCGTCGTCGTCCGAAGCATGTCGTCCCCCACCCTGGTCTTTTCCTTCCTCCGGCCACAGCTCGGTGGCCAGCTGATCATGATCAGACCAAGATATCCAGATGCATGCAAGCAAGCGACGACTCACCGATTCGAACAGGTCGTACAATTCACCTACGGTTTGCTTCTCCCTTCCCTTGACGCAACTCGCCCATACACCGGGTCCATCGATGGTGCGTTTCACCCAAGTAGGGGTTGGGCCATCCTACACCAGCAGGCGTCAGTGTGACCGATAGCATGTACCGTCACGAGCTCGTACTGAACGGTATTTTCGTTTCCGGGACTGCCGAGTGATGTCTGCCATTTTGATTCTGTGTCTGTTTCAAAGCCGACACGGATCACGACATACATTGACAAGATCAAGTCATCACATAATATTTGTCACCGAGTGCCAGATTTTCTGCTCGTTCGTCGTCGTCCAACATGAAGCATGATGCTTCGAGGTCTCTATGCATCCTACCACCAGAGATAATCTCTCACACTCTTTATTTTGTTACGAGTGCTCGGGACATCATCCGCCTGCGACGAGTACGCATGTTTTCCTTCGACTGCTCTTCAGTTCCACGGGCTGCCACCGTTCTTGGTCTCATTGCTACCAATTGGCAGGTTTCGAAGCAGTTCAAGGATCTTACTTACGATCTGGAGATCTGGAGGACGTTGTATGCGAACTCGCGTTTACCTCGTCCTCCTGGGCCGTTTTCTTCTCAATCGGCGCAATTCCTCGAGCGCGCTCTCATCAAATCCGAACGGCTGGCACATTCGTGGACGACACAACCTATGGAAGACATCTTGAACGTAAGGATGCAATTCCCAGGACCACATACACCTACTCGCAGAATTATGTACGGGAAATGGCTCGTCGGCTGCGAGTCATCCAGCATGTTCGTGGTATATGACCTCGACTCAGACACAGTGCCATGCCGTCGCCAGGTCCTGTGGGAATCTGCGTCGCCAATCACTTCGTGGGATGCTTGCTCCGCTGTCTCCACCAGTGGATTACTTATCCACATCGCGTTTAATATCGTACACGAGCTCCCGGTGTCATGGTCCGTATTGTCTGCCACTGTCGGTATTCAGACACCTCATCTTTGTACCTTTTATCCCATAGGAAGCTTCTCGAGTTCCGTCTGAATGGTGATACTCTGGAGCACACCTTCACCGTGGACGTTCCTACCAGACGGTCCGAAGGTGAGGTGTATCTCAGGGGCGGCCATTCACCATTTTCATACATCGTGAATGACGGGCTGCTCTTCGACGCAGAGACCCGATTATTCTATGAATTTCCTGACTTCACATCGGCACTAGTGAGTGGTAATTACTTACCAGTCTTGCAAGTAACAGCTCATCGAGAACTAGACGGAGAGATACAACGGGGAATCGTGGTGTCGAATCCCTCACACCATTCGCTTTTCGAAAACGCATGTTATCGTTGCAATTCTCTACCCCGATGCGACTCCCCGTTCGTATTCAACTCTCATTCAAGCTTTCACTGCTCCCGCAGATCCCCGTCCGCTCCACAACGGTACTGGTGTTTTTGCCCTCTCTCATGAAAGAATCGCGCCTGGCATTGGTGGTATCACCTCTGGCGACCCCATACGAAATTCTATTGTGGATGTTGCGACAGGCGCCACAAACATCCGACTTCTACATCATGTCCATCAGATTGACGCCCTTCACCTCTACTGCCTAGACCTTACGCTGCACCAACATTCGTCCATGGACATTGCCCTGCCGATGACCATTGATATCCATGATATCGCCCAAGTGCACTACCCGTACAGTCTCGATCGGTATATTGAAGTATCTGACGACGGGCACACGAGGGGTTTGTTTCTCTTGTCAGGCAGCAAAGATAATTGTGTCATGCGATTCACGATTGACGCCAGCCAAGATAGATGCGTGGGCGTTGTTGGCCAAATTTCAAGCATTCAGTCGATGCCGAATCGTACGCCAGTAGCACGCTGGACTGAAGCTGTGAATTTTGAAGGTTTGGGTGGGAGGTTGTTTTTCACAGGGCATTGGTCGCCTCCGAATGACTATCATGACACCGTTTTAATCAACACTAAGTAACTCTAGATGTTCGCCGCGGGTCAGTCGTGTGGGTGGCTGTAGTGATCCAACAGATCTCTACACCCATATTCGTCGACGGAAATACGCTTCCGAACCATGATATCTTTGTTTCCCTCCCAAGATTTCTCTTCCTATCCGGCCGCCTTTACATGTCACATAGGCTATTCGACTCGTGATGCATGATGCATGATGTTCCACTGGCGTCCCCGTTGTGACCGCTTTATCTTTGTCGCCGATGCTTTGACGCTAATGGCCATATTTACTCCGTTCGTTTCCTGTATGCGTTACAGCACTCACTTCAAACGTATCACAATTCTAGCTGACAATATAACTTCAGGTTCGAGCGAGATTCTCCAGTCCCCCAAACTCGGGTGAGGTGATATCGTGGACGTATCCAATTCTTGGATCACCTCCTCACGCGTATTGTTCCTGTTTCCGGTCTAGCTCACCTCGACGACCCGATGCATAGGTTCTGCAACGTGTACTAATGGGTCGGTAACGCGAGAGGGCGACCCGAGCCAAGGAAGCTTGCCCTTGGCAGGTAAATTAAATGGTCGCCCTGACCTCTACGTTCGGTGTCCAGCTCTGTTGCATAGACGTCGGTAGGTTTTTTTTCGGCCGCTTCTGATGGATAGACGCGTGCGCTGCATCACGCGTTTACGCGTGGCGGCGCCGGCACGCTTGTCCGTCTCGCGTCGTTCCTCGTCAGCGCTTCAGCGCCCTCGGGGAGCCGTTCGAGTTCTCGCTTCGTGAGCCCGTCGCCCGGGATCATAGTAGCACCCAGAGGGTCGGAACGCTCGATTGGCGTCGTCCGAGCGACGGCTAGCGTCAGTGCGAGCGAAGCGGGGTACTTCCATTTCTGAGGGGTCTGCACGACGGTTTGTAGGCGAAGCAGAACGACTCGCTTCACGCGCCTTTTACACCTAGGACCGTCAGGGTCACTAGTGACCATGTCCGTCTGCGCCCGTGGAGACACGCCTGCTTTCCGCTCGCCGTTTATGGATACCGTGAGACGTGGTTTGGGGACTGGACTACACTGCGGTGGTGGTGCTCAGATAGAAGATGAATGCCAGCGCAAACGGAAGCTTGGCTCGAGTGAGCGCCTGAGTTTTGGCCCGTGCCTGATTGGCAGGTGGCGCTGCTGGGCCTGTAACGATGTCCGATGGGGAATCGCTCGTTGGGGTCGACGGTAGCGCTCGCAGTGCTGGGGAACGTCAGGTGGAGCTAGAGAGATGCGCCTGGGTTTTCACGAAAAGTTACCTCGCTAATTCACATTTTCCCTGCGTAGTGGGAGACTTTTGTTCGTACGCGTGTTTCGATGACGGCAACATTTATTGCGTCCAGTCTTCAGTCGTGCCGCAGACTATTGTCAGTTGGGGTCAAGCAGTGGTGCAGTAGAGTCGTCGTGCGTCGTTGTGCGAGGCGCGAGACGGTGCAGAGCTCAGCTCGCATACTTATACCAGTCGTGCTGCGGGAACACGTCGCTGTAACTGAGCATGTGGCAACTCCCATGCTGCTCCCATGCCACAGTTCAAACATCAGCAAACTTGAGTTGTTGACCGACCCTTTAGTGTGGTGCCCTGATTTCATTTATTCCCTGAGGATGTGGTAGAGTGGACTTGGTTGGAACACTCAAGTTGCTCGATTGATATCTCGTCAATCTTTACCGCGGCGTGCTTAGCTTGGTCATGGTCAAAGTTAGAAAGATAGTTGAGGGCGGCCAAGTTGAGTAAGCTCAACATAAAACCGAGAATTGCGTCTAAACAAGTGTTCAAAAACGGATCGAGGATAGGGTCAAACCATTATATTATTTATTATGCTCGTGGGTTCTTTTCTTCCGTATTCATTTCGTCGGATAGACTGAGTGTGCGAGCAGATTTCAAATATGGATAGCTCCTAGCGTGTACTGGTCAGAAAGAGGATACCAAAGTCCAGTTTGACATGGTGCTGAGTGGGAAACCGCTCAAAGTCAACGCCGCTGGACACAGAGATAAATACTTAATAAATAATAAAAGGGCGCAGGAGAAGAGAGGGGGGAAGGAAGAAGAAAAAAGTTGCTGCGAGTAGGGGTGGATAGCGGTTGTCAGTGTGCGAAGCGAGAAGGGGAGGAAAGAAACGAGACAGACCCAAACACCAACGTTCGAGGTGACGCTTAGGCAACAAACGGCAGGCTGAAATTGGCCTCGAAGCCAAAAGCCTCCAAGCGCTCCAGAACGAAGCTAATTGGTGTGGCATACGTAATGTCAAATGTCCCCGTAGCACTACCACCACCGGTGAGTAGACCGCCGATACGTCCGCTGCCGTCGACGATGACCGAGCCCGAGTCGCCCGGAGCAGAGGAGGGACCAGATCTGCTGTTGGCTGGGAGGATCGCCCATTCCTTAGAGATGACGCCGGGACCGTTTTCGAAGTAGTAGCGAGTGTACGAAAAGACGGTGTTGGCACAGCCAATGGTCCGGCCGGTCTTGCTGCCGTTCTTAAGGACCATAATACATCTCTCGCCCTCCTGATCGACCATCTGCGGGTGACGCATCTCGTCGACCGAAATGGTATCGCGGAGCTTCAGGAGGCGATCGGTGGGATACTTGAAATGGGCGCGGTTGCGAACGTCGGGGTACATTCTGATCGTGAAGTCGGCGGAATGGATCCCCCTGCCGAGGTCGATTACGTTACCGCAAAAGTTGCTCGCGTCGATCTTGGACCCGTCGATCTCGACGACAGCGATGTCCTGAGTAAATCCGAGGGTACCAACACTGAACTCGAGAGGAGGAGCAAGGATGACGTGGCCGAGGATGCGCTCCGCTGGGTCGGCCCACTTCGAGACGACTTCCTTGTGGAAGGCGCAAAGTCTGTCGATCGCCTTCTTTGTCGCGTCCCCAAGACCCGGCGCGCTCGTCCTCAGCATCGTCATCCTCCCTCCCCTCCATCGCCTGGCGACGCGCTTCTTGGTGCTCGGCGATCATCACGTTCCGCCCAATCTCCCCCATGAAGGACGCGACGAGATTCTTGTAAGCAGCATCGCCGAGGAGGGTCACCTCGTGTCGAGGCTGACTAGGATCCTTGTACTCGATCATCTCGTTGTCGACCAGGCTAGGTGGGGAGATGACATGCCGCGCGGTGATAAGGAAGACCTTGCCAGCGGTACCAGACCTAGCGACGTAGAAGCCAAGCCACCTGTTCCTTCGGCATAGCGCCTCTGATCGGCGCAGATGGGGAGGCCGAGTGCGACGGTCAGAGGGTCGGCGGCCGTAACAAGAGGATTAGACGAGAGGACTGGTGCGAGAAGCTTGGGGCCGGCCGACTTAAAGACGCGAGATTCGCGGATCTCTACCTCGATGTCCTTGATGCCGCTGTCGTAGAAGACTTTGCGTGCGTCAAAGGCTACGGTGCGGCCATTCTCGCCAGAGAGAGACTCGGGCATGACTCCGATCCAGAGGATAACGGGGGCGGAGGACTCGCCGACTATGCCGATGCGAACCACATCGAGGCTGGTCCAGTCCACCTCCATGGCAGTGAGGCGGGCGATAACCTGGTCATCCCAAAACTTGATGATCTTATGTTCGCCGACAGCGCGGAGCACCTTGGTCGGCGTATAAGTCTCGGGGCCGGTGGGCGACGCCCACACCTCGTTGATCGTACTAGCCACGAACGTTGGCCGAGAGGGCAGACCATAGTAGCAGCTCCTAGCTTGCTGGTAGGTGTAAGGGGCCATCCACGCCGTCGCGCTCTGCAGCGAAGAGAGTTCTGCGGTGTCCCTGTCGGCGCTAGGGCTCGACGAGACAGTCCAAGGAGAGGACAAGGACAAGC